>WNGS01006394.1:0-15130 GCA_020271785.1 Procambarus virginalis | reverse complement strand
CAGTGTGTTGCAGGAGACCTGCCAGTGTGTTGCAGGAGACCTGCCAGTGTGTTGCAGGAGACCTGCCAGTGTGTTGCAGGAGACCTGCCAGTGTGTAGCAGGAGACCTGCCAGTGTGTAGCAGGAGACCTGCCAGTGTGTAGCAGGAGACCTGCCAGTGTGTAGCAGGAGACCTGCCAGTGTGTTACAGGAGACCTGCCAGTGTGTAGCAGGAGACCTGCCAGTGTGTAGCAGGAGACTGCCAGTGTTGTAGCAGGAGACCTGCCAGTGTGTAGCAGGAGACCTGCCAGTGTGTTAGAGAGACCTGCAGTGTGTAGCAGGAGACCTGCCAGTGTGTTGCAGGAGACCTGCCAGTGTGTAGCAGGAGACCTGCCAGTGTGTTACAGGAGACCTGCCAGTGTGTTGCAGGAGACCTGCCAGTGTGTAGCAGGAGACCTGACAGTGTGTTGCAGGAGACCTGCCAGTGTGTAGCAGGACCTGCCAGTGTGTTACAGGAGACCTGCCAGTGTGTACAGGAGACCTGCCAGTGTGTAGCAGGAGACCTGCCAGTGTGTTGCAGGAGACCTGCCAGTGTGTTGCAGGAGACCTGCCAGTGTGTTTGCAGGAGACCTGCCAGTGTGTTGCAGGAGACCTGCCAGTGTGTAGCAGGAGACCTGCCAGTGTGTAGCAGGAGACCTGCCAGTGTGTAGCAGGAGACCTGCCAGTGTGTTACAGGAGACCTGCCAGTGTGTTGCAGGAGACCTGCCAGTGTGTTGCAGGAGACCTGCCAGTGTGTAGCAGGAGACCTGCCAGTGTGGTGCAGGAGACCTGCCAGTGTGTTGCAGGAGACCTGCCAGTGTTGCAGGAGGAGACCTGCCAGTGTGTACAGGAGACCTGCAGTGTGTAGCAGGAGACCTGCCAGTGTGTTGCAGGAGACCTGCCAGTGTGTGCAGGAGACCTGCCAGTGTGTTGCAGGAGACCTGCCAGTGTGTTGCAGGAGACCTGCCAGTGTGTAGCAGGAGACCTGCCAGTGTGTTGCAGGAGACCTGCCAGTGTGTTGCAGGAGACCTGCCAGTGTGTAGCAGGAGACCTGCCAGTGTGTTAGCAGGAGACCTGCCAGTGTGTAGCAGGAGACCTGCCAGTGTGTTGCAGGAGACCTGCCAGTGTGTGCAGGAGACCTGCCAGTGTGTAGCAGGAGACCTGCCAGTGTGTTGCAGGAGACCTGCCAGTGTGTAGCAGGAGACCTGCCAGTGTGTACAGGAGACCTGCCAGTGTGTAGCAGGAGACCTGCCAGTGTGTAGCAGGAGACCTGCCAGTGTGTTGCAGGAGACCTGCCAGTGTGTTGCAGGAGACCTGCCAGTGTGTAGCAGGAGACCTGCCAGTGTGCAGGAGACCTGCCAGTGTGTTGCAGGAGACCTGCCAGTGTGTAGCAGGAGACCTGCCAGTGTGTAGCAGGAGACCTGCCAGTGTGTTACAGGAGACCTGCCAGTGTGTTGCAGGAGACCTGCCAGTGTGTTGCAGGAGACCTGCCAGTGTGCAGGAGACCTGCCAGTGTGTTGCAGGAGACCTGCCAGTGTGTTGCAGGAGACCTGCCAGTGTGTTGCAGGAGACCTGCCAGTGTGTTGCAGGAGACCTGCCAGTGTGTAGCAGGAGACCTGCCAGTGTGTTGCAGGAGACCTGCCAGTGTGTTGCAGGAGACCTGCCAGTGTGTGCAGGAGACCTGCCAGTGTGTAGCAGGAGACCTGCCAGTGTGTTGCAGGAGACCTGCCAGTGTGTTGCAGGAGACCTGCCAGTGTGTTGCAGGAGACCTGCCAGTGTGTGCAGGAGACCTGCCAGTGTGTAGCAGGAGACCTGCCAGTGTGTTGCAGGAGACCTGCCAGTGTGTTGCAGGAGACCTGCCAGTGTGTAGCAGGAGACCTGCCAGTGTGTGCAGGAGACCTGCCAGTGTGTTGCAGGAGACCTGCCAGTGTGTTGCAGGAGACCCCCCAGGAGACCTGCCAGTGTGTAGCAGGAGACCTGCCAGTGTGTGTAGCAGGAGACCTGCCAGTGTGTTGCAGGAGACCTGCCAGTGTGTTGCAGGAGACCTGCCAGTGTGTTGCAGGAGACCTGCCAGTGTGTTACAGGAGACCTGCCAGTGTGTTGCAGGAGACCTGCCAGTGTGTTGCAGGAGACCTGCCAGTGTGTAGCAGGAGACCTGCCAGTGTGTACAGGAGACCTGCCAGTGTGTGTGCAGGAGACCTGCCAGGTGTTACAGGAGACCTGCCAGTGTGTAGCAGGAGACCTGCCAGTGTGTAGCAGGAGACCTGCCAGTGTGTTGCAGGAGACCTGCCAGTGTGTAGCAGGAGACCTGCCAGTGTGTAGCAGGAGACCTGCCAGTGTGTTGCAGGAGACCTGCCAGTGTGTAGCAGGAGACCTGCCAGTGTGTAGCAGGAGACCTGCCAGTGTGTAGCAGGAGACCTGCCAGTGTGTGCAGGAGACCTGCCAGTGTGTGCAGGAGACCTGCCAGTGTGTTACAGGAGACCTGCCAGTGTGTTGCAGGAGACCTGCCAGTGTGTTGCAGGAGACCTGCCAGTGTGTTGCAGGAGACTGCCAGTGTGTAGCAGGAGACCTGCCAGTGTGTAGCAGGAGACCTGCCAGTGTGTAGCAGGAGACCTGCCAGTGTGTTGCAGGAGACCTGCCAGTGTGTTGCAGGAGACCTGCCAGTGTGTTGCAGGAGACCTGCCAGTGTGTTGCAGGAGACCTGCCAGTGTGTAGCAGGAGACCTGCCAGTGTGTAGCAGGAGACCTGCCAGTGTGTAGCAGGAGACCTGCCAGTGTGTAGCAGGAGACCTGCCAGTGTGTTACAGGAGACCTGCCAGTGTGTTGCAGGAGACCTGCCAGTGTGTTGCAGGAGACCTGCCAGTGTGTTAGCAGGAGACCTGCCAGTGTGTTACAGGAGACCTGCCAGTGTGTTACAGGAGACCTGCCAGTGTGTAGCAGGAGACCTGCCAGTGTGTTACAGGAGACCTGCCAGTGTGTGCAGGAGACTGCCAGTGTGTTAGCAGGAGACCTGCCAGTGTGTTACAGGAGACCTGCCAGTGTGTAGCAGGAGACCTGCCAGTGTGTTACAGGAGACCTGCCAGTGTGTTGCAGGAGACCTGCCAGTGTGTTACAGGAGACCTGCCAGTGTGTTGCAGGAGACCTGCCAGTGTGTTGCAGGAGACTGCCAGTGTGTTGCAGGAGACCTGCCAGTGTGTAGCAGGAGACTTGCCAGTTGTAGCAGGAGACCTGCCAGTGTGTAGCAGGAGACCTGCCAGTGTGTAGCAGGAGACCTGCCAGTGTGTGCAGGAGACCTGCCAGTGTGTAGCAGGAGACCTGCCAGTGTGTTGCAGGAGACCTGCCAGTGTGTAGCAGGAGACCTGCCAGTGTGTAGCAGGAGACCTGCCAGTGTGTTACAGGAGACCTGCCAGTGTGTAGCAGGAGACCTGCCAGTGTGTGTAGCAGGAGACCTGCCAGTGTGTTACAGGAGACCTGCCAGGTGTTTGCAGGAGACCTGCCAGTGTGTAGCAGGAGACCTGTCAGTGTGTTGCAGGAGACCTGCCAGTGTGTAGCAGGAGACCTGTCAGTGTGTTGCAGGAGACCTGCCAGTGTGTTGCAGGAGACCTGCCAGTGTGTAGCAGGAGACCTGCCAGTGTGTTGCAGGAGACCTGCCAGTGTGTGCAGGAGACCTGCCAGTGTGTTGCAGGAGACCTGCCAGTGTGTAGCAGGAGACCTGCCAGTGTGTTGCAGGAGACCTGCCAGTGTGTTGCAGGAGACCTGCCAGTGTGTAGCAGGAGACCTGCCAGTGTGTAGCAGGAGACCTGCCAGTGTGTAGCAGGAGACCTGCCAGTGTGTTGCAGGAGACCTGCCAGTGTGTTGCAGGAGACCTGCCAGTGTGTAGCAGGAGACTGCCAGTGTGTTGCAGGAGACCTGCCAGTGTGTTGCAGGAGACCTGCCAGTGTGTTGCAGGAGACCTGCCAGTGTGTTGCAGGAGACCTGCCAGTGTGTTGCAGGAGACCTGCCAGTGTGTAGCAGGACACTGCCAGTGTGTTGCAGGAGACCTGCCAGTGTGTAGCAGGAGACCTGCCAGTGTGTGCAGGAGACCTGCCAGTGTGTACAGGAGACCTGCCAGTGTGTAGCAGGAGACCTGCCAGTGTGTTGCAGGAGACCTGCCAGTGTGTAGCAGGAGACCTGCCAGTGTGTTACAGGAGACCTGCCAGTGTGTAGCAGGAGACCTGCCAGGTGTTACAGGAGACCTGCCAGTGTGTAGCAGGAGACCTGCCAGTGTGTTACAGGAGACCTGCCAGTGTGTTACAGGAGACCTGCCAGTGTGTAGCAGGAGACTGCCAGTGTGTTGCAGGAGACCTGCCAGTGTGTAGCAGGAGACCTGCCAGTGTGTTACAGGAGACCTGCCAGTGTGTTGCAGGAGACCTGCCAGTGTGTACAAGACCTGCCAGTGTGTTGCAGGAGACCTGCCAGTGTGTAGCAGGAGACCTGCCAGTGTGTTACAGGAGACCTGCCAGTGTGTAGCAGGAGACCTGCCAGTGTGTAGCAGGAGACCTGCCAGTGTGTAGCAGGAGACCTGCCAGTGTGTAGCAGGAGACCTGCCAGTGTGTAGCAGGAGACCTGCCAGTGTGTAGCAGGAGACCTGCCAGTGTGTAGCAGGAGACTGCCAGTGTGTTGCAGGAGACCTGCCAGTGTGTAGCAGGAGACCTGCCAGTGTGTTACAGGAGACCTGCCAGTGTGTTTGCAGGAGACCTGCCAGTGTGTAGCAGGAGACCTGCCAGTGTGTTGCAGGAGACCTGCCAGTGTGTAGCAGGAGACCTGTCAGTGTGTTGCAGGAGACCTGCCAGTGTGTTGCAGGAGACCTGCCAGTGTGTTGCAGGAGACCTGCCAGTGTGTTGCAGGAGACCTGCCAGTGTGTTGCAGGAGACCTGCCAGTGTGTTGCAGGAGACCTGCCAGTGTGTAGCAGGAGACTGCCAGTGTGTTGCAGGAGACCTGCCAGTGTGTTGCAGGAGACCTGCCAGTGTGTTGCAGGAGACCTGCCAGTGTGTAGCAGGAGACCTGCCAGTGTGTAGCAGGAGACCTGCCAGTGTGTTGCAGGAGACCTGCCAGTGTATTGCAGGAGACCTGCCAGTGTGTAGGAGACCTGCCAGTGTGTTGCAGGAGACCTGCCAGTGTGTTGCAGGAGACCTGCCAGTGTGTTGCAGGAGACCTGCCAGTGTGTTGCAGGAGACCTGCCAGTGTGTTGCAGGAGACCTGCCAGTGTGTAGCAGGACCTGCCGTGTGTTGCAGGAGACCTGCCAGTGTGTAGCAGGAGACCTGCCAGTGTGTAGCAGGAGACCTGCCAGTGTGTTGCAGAGACCTGCCAGTGTGTTGCAGGAGACCTGCCAGTGTGTTGCAGGAGACCTGCCAGTGTGTTGCAGGAGACCTGCCAGTGTGTTGCAGGAGACTGCCAGTGTGTTGCAGGAGACCTGCCAGGTGGTACAAGAGACCTGCCAGTGTGTAGCAGGAGACCTGCCAGTGTGTAGCAGGAGACTGCCAGTGTGTTGCAGGAGACCTGCCAGTGTGTNCCAGTGTGTTGCAGGAGACCTGCAGTGTGTTGCAGGAGACCTGCCAGTGTGTTGCAGGAGACCTGCCAGTGTGTAGCAGGAGACCTGCCAGTGTGTAGCAGGAGACCTGCCAGTGTGTAGCAGGAGACCTGCCAGTGTGTAGCAGGAGACCTGCCAGTGTGTTGCAGGAGACCTGCCAGTGTGTAGCAGGAGACCTGCCAGTGTGTAGCAGGAGACCTGCCAGTGTGTTGCAGGAGACCTGCCAGTGTGTAGCAGGAGACCTGCCAGTGTGTTACAGGAGACCTGCCAGTGTGTAGCAGGAGACCTGCCAGTGTGTGCAGGAGACCTGCCAGTGTGTAGCAGGAGACCTGCCAGTGTGTTACAGGAGACCTGCCAGTGTGTTGCAGGAGACCTGCCAGTGTGTAGCAGGAGACCTGCCAGTGTGTTGCAGGAGACCTGCCAGTGTGTAGCAGGGACCTGCCAGTGTGTTACAGGAGACCTGCCAGTGTGTTGCAGGAGACCTGCCAGTGTGTAGCAGGAGACCTGCCAGTGTGTTGCAGGAGACCTGCCAGTGTGTAGCAGGAGACCTGCCAGTGTGTTGCAGGAGACCTGCCAGTGTGTTGCAGGAGACCTGCCAGTGTGTAGCAGGAGACCTGCCAGTGTGTAGCAGGAGACCTGCCAGTGTGTGTAGCAGGAGACCTGCCAGTGTGTTGCAGGAGACCTGCCAGTGTGTAGCAGGAGACCTGCCAGTGTGAGCAGGAGACCTGCCAGTGTGTAGCAGGAGACCTGCCAGTGTGTTACAGAGACCTGCCAGTGTGTTGCAGGAGACTGCCAGTGTGTAGCAGGAGACCTGCCAGTGTGTTGCAGGAGACCTGCCAGTGTGTAGCAGGAGACCTGCCAGTGTGTTGCAGGAGACCTGCCAGTGTGTTGCAGGAGACCTGCCAGTGTGTAGCAGGAGACCTGCCAGTGTGTTACAGGAGACTGCCAGTGTGTAGCAGGAGACCTGCCAGTGTGTGTACAGGAGACCTGCCAGTGTGTTCAGGAGACTGCCAGTGTGTAGCAGGAGACCTGCCAGTGTTTGCAGGAGACCTGCCAGTGTGTAGCAGGGACCTGCCAGTGTGTTACAGGAGACCTGCCAGTGTGTTGCAGGAGACCTGCCAGTGTGTAGCAGGAGACCTGCCAGTGTGTAGCAGGAGACCTGCCAGTGTGTAGCAGGAGACCTGCCAGTGTGTTGCAGGAGACCTGCCAGTGTGTAGCAGGAGACCTGCCAGTGTGTAGCAGGAGACCTGCCAGTGTGTAGCAGGAGACTGCCAGTGTGTAGCAGGAGACCTGCCAGTGTGTAGCAGGAGACTGCCAGTGTGTGCAGGAGACCTGCCAGTGTGTTGCAGGAGACCTGCCAGTGTGTGCAGGAGACTGCCAGTGTGTGCAGGAGACCTGCAGTGTGTGTACAGGAGACCTGCCAGTGTGTTGCAGGAGACCTGCCAGAGTGTTTGCAGGAGACCTGCCAGTGTGTAGCAGGAGACCTGCCAGTGTGTGCAGGAGACCTGCCAGTGTGTTGCAGGAGACCTGCCAGTGTGTTGCAGGAGACCTGCCAGTGTGTTGCAGGAGACCTGCCAGTGTGTAGCAGGAGACCTGCCAGTGTGTTGCAGGAGACCTGCCAGTGTGTAGCAGGAGACCTGCCAGTGTGTAGCAGGAGACCTGCCAGTGTGTAGCAGGAGACCTGCCAGTGTGTTGCAGGAGACCTGCCAGTGTGTAGCAGGAGACCTGCCAGTGTGTGCAGGAGACCTGCCAGTGTGTTGCAGGAGACCTGCCAGTGTGTAGCAGGAGACCTGCCAGTGTGTTGCAGGAGACCTGCCAGTGTGTTGCAGGAGACCTGCCAGTGTGTAGCAGGAGACCTGCCAGTGTGTAGCAGGAGACCTGCCAGTGTGTTGCAGGAGACCTGCCAGTGTGTTGCAGGAGACCTGCCAGTGTGTAGCAGGAGACCTGCCAGTGTGTAGCAGGAGACCTGCCAGTGTGTTGCAGGAGACCTGCCAGTGTGTTGCAGGAGACCTGCCAGTGTGTTGCAGGAGACCTGCCAGTGTGTACAGGAACCTGCCAGTGTGTTGCAGGAGACCTGCCAGTGTGTTTGCAGGAGACCTGCCAGTGTGTAGCAGGAGACCTGCCAGTGTGTACAGGAGACCTGCCAGTGTGTGTTGCAGGAGACCTGCCAGTGTGTTACAGGAGACCTGCCAGTGTGTAGCAGGAGACCTGCCAGTGTGTTAGCAGGAGACCTGCCAGTGTGTGCAGGAGACCTGCCAGTGTGTACAGGAGACCTGCCAGTGTGTAGCAGGAGACCTGCCAGTGTGTACAGGAGACCTGCCAGTGTGTAGCAGGAGACCTGCCAGTGTGTAGCAGGAGACCTGCCAGTGTGTAGCAGGAGACCTGCCAGTGTGTGCAGGAGACCTGCCAGTGTGTTGCAGGAGACCTGCCAGTGTGTTACAGGAGACCTGCCAGTGTGTTGCAGAGACCTGCCAGTGTGTTGCAGGAGACCTGCCAGTGTGTTGCAGGAGACCTGCCAGTGTGTAGCAGGAGACCTGCCAGTGTGTAGCAGGAGACCTGCCAGTGTGTAGCAGGAGACCTGTCAGTGTGTTGCAGGAGACCTGCCAGTGTGTTGCAGGAGACCTGCCAGTGTGTTGCAGGAGACTTGCCAGTGTGTTGCAGGAGACCTGCCAGTGTGTAGCAGGAGACCTGCCAGTGTGTAGCAGAGACCTGCCAGTGTGTAGCAGGAGACCTGCCAGTGTGTAGCAGGAGACCTGCCAGTGTGTTACAGGAGACCTGCCAGTGTGTAGCAGGAGACCTGCCAGTGCGATGTGCAGGAGACCTACCAGTGTGTAGCAGGAGACCTGCCATTGTGTTACAGGAGACCTGCCAGTGTGTACAGGAGACCTGCCAGTGTGTAGCAGGAGGATGCCAGTGTGTTACAGGAGACCTGCCAGTGTGTAGCAGGAGACCTGCCAGTGTGTTACAGGAGACCTGCCAGTGTGTTAGCAGGAGACCTGCCAGTGTGTAGCAGGAGACCTGCCAGTGTGTTACAGGAGACCTGCCAGTGTGTTGCAGGAGACCTGCCAGTGTGTTACAGGAGACCTGCCAGTGTGTGCAGGAGACCTGCCAGTGTGTAGCAGGAGACTGCCAGTGTGTTGCAGGAGACCTGCCAGTGTGTAGCAGGAGACCTGCCAGTGTGTAGCAGGAGACCTGCCAGTGTGTAGCAGGAGACCTGCCAGTGTGTAGCAGGAGACTGCCAGTGTGTAGCAGGAGACCTGCCAGTGTGTAGCAGGAGACCTGCCAGTGTGGCAGGAGACCTGCCAGTGTGTAGCAGGAGACCTGCCAGTGTGTTGCAGGAGACCTGCCAGTGTGTTACAGGAGACCTGCCAGTGTGTTGCAGGAGACCTGCCAGTGTGTTGCAGGAGACCTGCCAGTGTGTGCAGGAGACCTGCCAGTGTGTTGCAGGAGACCTGCCAGTGTGTAGCAGGAGACCTGCCAGTGTGTAGCAGGAGACCTGCCAGTGTGTTGCAGGAGACCTGCCAGTGTGTAGCAGGAGACCTGACAGTGTGTTCAGGAGACCTGCCAGTGTTGCAGGAGACCTGCCAGTGTGTTGCAGGAGACCTGCCAGTGTGTTGCAGGAGACCTGCCAGTGTGTTGCAGGAGACCTGCCAGTGTGTTGCAGGAGACCTGCCAGTGTGTTGCAGGAGACCTGCCAGTGTGGTACAGGAGACCTGCCAGTGTGTAGCAGGAGACCTGCCAGTGTGTAGCAGGAGACCTGCCAGTGTGTAGCAGGAGACCTGCCAGTGTGTTGCAGGAGACCTGCCAGTGTGTTGCAGGAGACCTGCCAGTGTGTAGCAGGAGACCTGCCAGTGTGTTGCAGGAGACCTGCCAGTGTGTAGCAGGAGACCTGCCAGTGTGTAGCAGGAGACCTGCCAGTGTGTAGCAGGAGACCTGCCAGTGTGTTGCAGGAGACCTGCCAGTGTGTTGCAGGAGACCTGCCAGTGTGTTGCAGGAGACCTGCCAGTGTGTAGCAGGACACTGCCAGTGTGTTGCAGGAGACCTGCCAGTGTGTAGCAGGAGACCTGCCAGTGTGTAGCAGGAGACCTGCCAGTGTGTTGCAGGAGACCTGCCAGTGTGTAGCAGGAGACCTGCCAGTGTGTTGCAGGAGACCTGCCAGTGTGTTGCAGGAGACCTGCCAGTGTGTGCAGGAGACCTGCCAGTGTGTTGCAGGAGACCTGCCAGTGTGTTACAGGAGACCTGCCAGTGTGTAGCAGGAGACCTGCCAGTGTGTAGCAGGAGACCTGCCAGTGTGTAGCAGGAGACCTGCCAGTGTGTTGCAGGAGACCTGCCAGTGTGTTGCAGGAGACCTGCCAGTGTGTAGCAGGAGACTTGCCAGTGTGTTGCAGGAGACCTGCCAGTGTGTAGCAGGAGACCTGCCAGTGTGTATCAGGAGACCTGCCAGTGTGTTGCAGGAGACCTGCCAGTGTGTAGCAGGAGACCTGCCAGTGTGTTGCAGGAGACCTGCCAGTGTGTTGCAGGAGACCTGCCAGTGTGTTGCAGGAGACCTGCCAGTGTGTAGCAGGAGACCTGCCAGTGTGTAACAGGAGACCTGCCAGTGTGTAGCAGGAGACCTGCCAGTGTGTTGCAGGAGACCTGCCAGTGTGTTGCAGGAGACCTGCCAGTGTGTAGCAGGAGACCTGCCAGTGTGTTGCAGGAGACCTGCCAGTGTGTAGCAGGAGACCTGCCAGTGTGTAGCAGGAGACCTGCCAGTGTGTAGCAGGAGACCTGCCAGTGTGTTACAGGAGACCTGCCAGTGTAGCAGGAGACCTGCCAGTGTGTTGCAGGAGACCTGCCAGTGTGTAGCAGGAGACCTGCCAGTGTGTTACAGGAGACCTGCCAGTGTGTTGCAGGAGACCTGCCAGTGTGTTACAGGAGACCTGCCAGTGTGTTACAGGAGACCTGCCAGTGTGTAGCAGGAGACCTGCCAGTGTGTAGCAGGAGACCTGCCAGTGTGTTGCAGGAGACCTGCCAGTGTGTAGCAGGAGACCTGCCAGTGTGTTACAGGAGACCTGCCAGTGTGTTGCAGGAGACCTGCCAGTGTGTTACAGGAGACCTGCCAGTGTGTAGCAGGAGACCTGCCAGTGTGTTGCAGGAGACCTGCCAGTGTGTAGCAGGAGACCTGCCAGTGTGTTACAGGAGACCTGCCAGTGTGTTACAGGAGACCTGCCAGTGTGTTGCAGGAGACCTGCCAGTGTGTTACAGGAGACCTGCCAGTGTGTAGCAGGAGACCTGCCAGTGTGTTGCAGGAGACCTGCCAGTGTGTAGCAGGAGACCTGCCAGTGTGTTACAGGAGACCTGCCAGTGTGTTACAGGAGACCTGCCAGTGTGTAGCAGGAGACCTGCCAGTGTGTAGCAGGAGACCTGCCAGTGTGTTGCAGGAGACCTGCCAGTGTGTTGCAGGAGACCTGCCAGTGTGTAGCAGGAGACCTGCCAGTGTGTTGCAGGAGACCTGCCAGTGTGTTGCAGGAGACCTGCCAGTGTGTTGCAGGAGACCTGCCAGTGTGTTGCAGGAGACCTGCCAGTGTGTTGCAGGAGACCTGCCAGTGTGTAGCAGGAGACCTGCCAGTGTGTTGCAGGAGACCTGCCAGTGTGTAGCAGGAGACCTGCCAGTGTGTATCAGGAGACCTGCCAGTGTGTTGCAGGAGACCTGCCAGTGTGTTGCAGGAGACCTGCCAGTGTGTTGCAGGAGACCTGCCAGTGTGTTGCAGGAGACCTGCCAGTGTGTGCAGGAGACCTGCCAGTGTGTTGCAGGAGACCTGCCAGTGTGTTACAGGAGACCTGCCAGTGTGTAGCAGGAGACCTGCCAGTGTGTAGCAGGAGACCTGCCAGTGTGTAGCAGGAGACCTGCCAGTGTGTTGCAGGAGACCTGCCAGTGTGTTGCAGGAGACCTGCCAGTGTGTAGCAGGAGACTGCCAGTGTGTTGCAGGAGACCTGCCAGTGTGTAGCAGGAGACCTGCCAGTGTGTATCAGGAGACCTGCCAGTGTGTTGCAGGAGACCTGCCAGTGTGTTGCAGGAGACCTGCCAGTGTGTAGCAGGAGACCTGCCAGTGTGTTGCAGGAGACCTGCCAGTGTGTAGCAGGAGACCTGCCAGTGTGTATCAGGAGACCTGCCAGTGTGTTGCAGGAGACCTGCCAGTGTGTTGCAGGAGACCTGCCAGTGTGTTGCAGGAGACCTGCCAGTGTGTAGCAGGAGACCTGCCAGTGTGTAACAGGAGACCTGCCAGTGTGTAGCAGGAGACCTGCCAGTGTGTTGCAGGAGACCTGCCAGTGTGTTGCAGGAGACCTGCCAGTGTGTAGCAGGAGACCTGCCAGTGTGTTGCAGGAGACCTGCCAGTGTGTTACAGGAGACCTGCAGTGTGTTACAGGAGACCTGCCAGTGTGTAGCAGGAGACCTGCCAGTGTGTTACAGGAGACCTGCCAGTGTGTAGCAGGAGACCTGCCAGTGTGTTACAGGAGACCTGCCAGTGTGTTACAGGAGACCTGCCAGTGTGTAGCAGGAGACCTGCCAGTGTGTTACAGGAGACCTGCCAGTGTGTAGCAGGAGACCTGCCAGTGTGTTACAGGAGACCTGCCAGTGTGTTGCAGGAGACCTGCCAGTGTGTTACAGGAGACCTGCCAGTGTGTAGCAGGAGACCTGCCAGTGTGTTACAGGAGACCTGCCAGTGTGTAGCAGGAGACCTGCCAGTGTGTTGCAGGAGACCTGCCAGTGTGTTGCAGGAGACCTGCCAGTGTGTTACAGGAGACCTGCCAGTGTGTTGCAGGAGACCTGCCAGTGTGTAGCAGGAGACCTGCCAGTGTGTACAGGAGACCTGCCAGTGTGTACAGGAGACCTGCCAGTGTGTAGCAGGAGACCTGCCAGTGTGTAGCAGGAGACCTGCCAGTGTGTAGCAGGAGACCTGCCAGTGTGTTGCAGGAGACCTGCCAGTGTGTAGCAGGAGACCTGCCAGTGTGTAGCAGGAGACCTGCCAGTGTGTTACAGGAGACCTGCCAGTGTGTAGCAGGAGACCTGCCAGTGTGTTACAGGAGACCTGCCAGTGTGTTGCAGGAGACCTGCCAGTGTGTTTGCAGGAGACCTGCCAGTGTGTAGCAGGAGACCTGCCAGTGTGTTGCAGGAGACCTGCCAGTTGTTGCAGGAGACCTGCCAGTGTGTAGCAGGAGACCTGCCAGTGTGTAGCAGGAGACCTGCCAGTGTTGCAGGAGACCTGCCAGTGTGTTGCAGGAGACCTGCCAGTGTGTAGCAGGAGACCTGCCAGTGTGTAGCAGGAGACCTGCCAGTGTGTAGCAGGAGACCTGCCAGTGTGTAGCAGGAGACCTGCCAGTGTGTAGCAGGAGACCTGCCAGTGTGTAGCAGGAGACCTGCCAGTGTTGCAGGAGACCTGCCAGTGTGTAGCAGGAGACCTGCCAGTGTGTTGCAGGAGACCTGCCAGTGTGTTGCAGGAGACCTGCCAGTGTGTAGCAGGAGACCTGCCAGTGTGTAGCAGGAGACCTGCCAGTGTGTAGCAGGAGACCTGTCAGTGTGTTGCAGGAGACCTGCCAGTGTGTTGCAGGAGACCTGCCAGTGTGTAGCAGGAGACCTGCCAGTGTGTTGCAGGAGACCTGCCAGTGTGTTACAGGAGACCTGCCAGTGTGTTACAAGAGACCTGCCAGTGTGTACAGGAGACCTGCCAGTGTGTTACAGGAGACCTGCCAGTGTGTAGCAGGAGACCTGCCAGTGTGTTAGCAGGAGACCTGCCAGTGTGTTACAGGAGACCTGCCAGTGTGTAGCAGGAGACCTGCCAGTGTGTACAGGAGACCTGCCAGTGTGTAGCAGGAGACCTGCCAGTGTGTTACAGGAGACCTGCCAGTGTGTTGCAGGAGACCTGCCAGTGTGTTACAGGAGACCTGCCAGTGTGTAGCAGGAGACCTGCCAGTGTGTTGCAGGAGACCTGCCAGTGTGTAGCAGGAGACCTGCCAGTGTGTTACAGGAGACCTGCCAGTGTGTTACAGGAGACCTGCCAGTGTGTAACAGGAGACCTGCCAGTGTGTAGCAGGAGACCTGCCAGTGTGTAGCAGGAGACCTGCCAGTGTGTTGCAGGAGACCTGCCAGTGTGTAGCAGGAGACCTGCCAGTGTGTAGCAGGAGACCTGCCAGTGTGTTACAGGAGACCTGCCAGTGTGTAGCGGAGACCTGCCAGTGTGTTACAGGAGACCTGCCAGTGTGTTGCAGGAGACCTGCCAGTGTGTTGCAGGAGACCTGCCAGTGTGTAGCAGGAGACCTGCCAGTGTGTTGCAGGAGACCTGCCAGTGTGTTGCAGGAGACCTGCCAGTGTGTAGCAGGAGACCTGCCAGTGTGTAGCAGGAGACCTGCCAGTGTTGCAGGAGACCTGCCAGTGTGTTGCAGGAGACCTGCCAGTGTGTAGCAGGAGACCTGCCAGTGTGTAGCAGGAGACCTGCCAGTGTGTAGCAGGAGACCTGTCAGTGTGTAGCAGGAGACCTGCCAGTGTGTAGCAGGAGACCTGCCAGTGTGTAGCAGAGACCTGCCAGTGTGTTGCAGGAGACCTGCCAGTGTGTTGCAGGAGACCTGCCAGTGTGTTAGCAGGAGACCTGCCAGTGTGTTGCAGGAGACCTGCCAGTGTGTTGCAGGAGACCTGCCAGTGTGTGTAGCAGGACACTGCCAGGTGTGTGCAGGAGGACCTGCCAGTGTGTAGCAGGAGACCTGCCAGTGTGTAGCAGGAGACCTGCCAGAGTGTTGCAGGAGACCTGCCAGTGTGTAGCAGGAGACCTGCCAGTGTGTTGCAGGAGCTGCCAGTGTGTTGCAGGAGACCTGCCAGTGTGTGCAGGAGACTGCCAGTGTGTAGCAGGAGACCTGCCAGTGTTTACAGGAGACCTGCCAGTGTGTAGCAGGAGACCTGTCAGTGTGCAGGAGACCTGCCAGTGTAGCAGGAGACCTGCCAGTGTGTTGCAGGAGACCTGCCAGTGGTTGCAGGAGACCTGCCAGTGTGTAGCAGGACACTGCCAGTGTGTTGCAGGAGACCTGCCAGTGTGTAGCAGGAGACCTGACAGTGTGTATCAGGAGACCTGCCAGTGTGTTGCAGGAGACCTGCCAGTGTGTAGCAGGAGACCTGCCAGTGTGTGCAGGAGACCTGCCAGTGTGTTGCAGGAGACCTGCCAGTGTGTGCAGGAGACCTGCCAGTGTGTAGCAGGAGACCTGCCAGTGTGTTACAGGAGACCTGCCAGTGTGTAGCAGGAGACTGCCAGTGTGTGCAGGAGACCTGCCAGTGTGTTGCAGGAGACCTGCCAGTGTGTAGCAGGAGACCTGCCAGTGTGTGCAGGAGACCTGCCAGTGTGTAGCAGGAGACCTGCCAGTGTGTAGCAGGAGACCGCCAGTGTTGTAGAAGAGACCTGCCAGTGTGTTACAGGAGACCTGCCAGGTGTAGCAGGAGACCTGCCAGTGTGTTGCAGGAGACCTGCCAGTGTGTAGCAGGAGACCTGCCAGTGTGTTACAGGAGACCTGCCAGTGTGT
>WNGS01006393.1:0-13266 GCA_020271785.1 Procambarus virginalis | reverse complement strand
TCTACTTTCTTAAATGTTCGCCATCTTTCAACAATATTAAATTAGAAGAGTACGACAGCTTCCTGAAATCAATGCTTGAAAAAGCCCTTAACCTTTCTCTCAGCGGCTCACATTGGAAACAGGCCTTCCTTCCTGTATGTACAAGCGTTTCTGTCCTCTTCAGTGGGGTCTGACAACTTGGTGAAGAAATCCTACCTGAGTACCTTTTTTCCAGTTCAACAGGCAGGGGTTCATGATCCCAGCTTCACAGACTGCACGACCAAATGGGTCTCTCTCGCAGGACCAGTACCCCAACCACCGCCTTCTGAAGCCCATAAGCAATCCAGCTGGGATCGCCCCATTGCCGACCAAGAAGCTGCGACTTTGCTAGAAGCTGCGACAACACCACATGACACTGCCCGACTTAGAGCAGTAGCAGCTCCCCATGCAGGTGACTTCCTATTAGCAACCCCAACGTCAGCAACCGGCACCCGTCTCACACCGCAGGCCATCCGAATTGCCGTGGCTCTCCGTCTCGCTGCCCCAATCCACACCGAATACAGGTGTATTTGCGGCGAGGCAGAGGCCGACAGGTACGGACGGCATGGCCTTCTCTGCCAAAGAACAAGAGGATGGCATGCAAGACAGCGAGGTTAATGATATTATTAAGTTAATGATATTATTAAATATACGCCTTACCACGGCCGGTTGTCCAGCAGAGAGAGATCCCCGTTACCTAATGCCCCGCAACTCTGATGAGCCTGTCGGTCGCCCAGACGGGATCAGGGTGAACCCCTGGAAGAATGGTAGACAGTTGGTGTGGGACTACACTTGTCTTTCAACTTTAGCAAACACCTATGTTGACTTCAGTGCTGCACAGCAGGAGGAGCTGCCAATCACCGAGAAGCGGCCAAGTAGCGTAAATACAGAGACCTTGAGCACCACAATTTTGTCCCCATTGCCTCAGAGACACTTGGTGCCTGGGGTAAAAGTGTGGCAAGTTTTTTGAAGGAGTTGGGGTCTAAGCTAATTGAAACAACTAGAGACCCTAGAGCTGCCAGTTTTCTCTTTCAGCGCCTTAGTGTGGCGATCCAGAGAGGAAATGCTCACTACATCCATGGTTCCTGCCCACCATCTGAGGAGCTGGAGGAGCTATACAACCTGTGACACATAGCCTTGTACCCTGCATGTATCCAATGTTGTAACCCTTTTTGTGTAATGAAGTTTTAAATAAAGTAAAATGACAAAATACACAAAATATAGCGGGTGGTAGGAGAAGAGAATATGTGAGTGTACGCGGGTGTCCCACAAGACTCCCCCGGGTGCTGCATATTGTCTTCTTCGAGGTCGAGGGTCCCTACAAACGAAACCTTAGGTGGTACCCCTTATTTTATTCAAATCCTATTATTCTTCTTCACACTCACACACTATGAGTGTACACATTGGTACACTCATAGTACCAATAGGTGAGTACACACACATCTATTGGGTAATGACCGCTGAGTGGAGAGCGCTCGGGATTCGTAGTCTTAAGGGTCTGGGTTTGATCCCCGGCGGATGCGGAAACAAATGGGCAGAGTTTCTTTCACCCCTGATGCCTCTTCTCACCCAGCAGTAAATCAAATATACACACATATACACACATATACCTAGGAGTTAGACAGCTGCTACGAGCCGCTTCCTGTGGATGTGTGTGTGTGAGAGAGAAAAAAAATAACAGTTGGGAGGCAGTTGAGAGGCGAGCCCAAAGAGCTAGAGCTCAACCCCCGCAAGCACAACTAAGTGAGTACACACGCACACGCACGTGCATGCTGACGCCCACACAATCATACCATTTCCTTATTTCCCTCCGAGGAGTCTGATTGGGCACCCAGATTCATTTCTCACCTTACTGGACACGTGTGAGAACTAGCAAGGTGGCGGTGTCGTGGAGGGCGGCCCACCACCAGGCCTGCGGAGCGTCGGATGGTCTGCACGAGAGCAGACGAAGACCAGGAAGGTGAAGAATGACGAGGGAAGGAAGGAGGAGAAGGAGGAGGCAGGCAAACAAGCCTACCAGAATGGGGATGTGTGGTGTAGGCTGTGTAGGGAGATATTCAAGTTGCGCCTCGACCTATCTCTCGTTCCCTACGAGATGTTCCAGGATGCTGGGACCTAAGATGCTGCGAGAGCGTACTGTGAGGGAGTCTGAGAAGCTGTTGTGATGTTTCTAGAGGAAGGGAGGGATATCAGGGGGAAAGCGACAAGCCCCTCACGACTATATAACACTTGGAAGGGGTCAGGATAAGGATTTGGGATGGGACGGAGGGAAGGAATGGTCCTAGAGGGAGTGTATGTGTGTGTGTGTGTGTGTGTGTATGTGTGTGTGTGTGTGTGTGTGTGTGTGTGTGTGTGTGAAAGTGTTTGTGAAAATTGTGTAGAAAATCTACACAACATTTGAGAGTTTGTGTAATATTCCAACCTTTTTTACTATTGTAAATACTCTTAAAAAAATAAAACATTGTAACACTGTTAGTGGATTATAATTATCGTGAGAGAAAAAGTAAACTAATAAAAGCTAATACAATAAATAAAATAAATTAATAAAGTTAATTAAAGTTAATAAAATTTCACAATTCTTGAATAAAATTAAACAAAATGCGTGGAAAATAAATAAATAAATTATATATATATATATATATATATATATATATATATATATATATATATATATATATATATATATATATATATATATATATATATACATATGTATATGTATCCGTTGCAACAATTTTCTCGACTGAAAAAAATCTTATTAAGAGACTTCGATAAAAAAATAATATCGCGATGTTTTCTTATCAAATAAGATACCCTTGAATTATTTTAAGAATATCTTATACTTAAACCGATATATGACCGATATATGAAGATATCCTTCCTAAGTTAAGACAGTTTTGAGATAACCGGCCGAGAGATATCATGAGACCATTCAGACCCTGAGAAACAATGTGTACACAGAGCTGTTGTACACGAATATAGTACTAATGTACATGCACCTTAGAGTCTATGTATACGCCACGTCACATATACTAGGCGACAGGTCGTCTGAATACCCACATCTGTCAATCACCATGTCTCGCCTTGTCAACGACCCTTAAGTATCTTGTATATGGTGACTGACCACACACACACACACACACACACACACACACACACACACACACACACACACACACATACACACACACACACACACACACACACACACACACACACACACACACACACACACACATACACAACCACTCACAATTAAGCCCAATTTGAATTCCTTTAGAGGAAAATGCGTATATTTACCAGAGAGTGTACCATGAAGCATCTTAAATTAGCTGATAATATCACTTGGGTCGAGAGTAATCAAGTGGGCTTTGGGTAGCCAGCCACGCACGCTCTCTTGCGCGCGTCGTCACCTAATCTTAAGTCGCTTCTGCGCCATGCATTGCAAGACGTCCATCGTCTTGCAACTGTGTGACATTCTGCACAGCATCACGCCCCTGCAGTGTGCATCTTGTGGAGTTTTTTGTTTGTTTGTTTAGTTGGTGGCATTTATTTGTTTGTTTGTGTGAAGTTCTGTTTCGTGGTGTGTGTGTGTGTGTGTGTGGTGCGTGTGTGTGTGCGCGCCGTGTGTGTGTGTGTGTGTGTGGTGTGTGTGTGTGTGTGTGTGTGTGTGTTGTGTGTGTGTGTGTGTGTGTGTGTGTGTGTGTGTGTATGTGTGTGTGTGTGTGTATGTGTATGTGTGTGGTGTGTGTGTACTCACCTAGTTGTACTCACCTAGTTGTGTTTGCGGGGGTTGAGCTCTGGCTCTTTGTCCCGCCTCTCAACCGTCAATCAACAGGTGTACAGGTTCCTGAGCCTATTGGGCTCTATCATATCTACACTTGAAACTGTGTATGGAGTCAGCCTCCACCACATCACTTCCTATGCATTCCATTTGTCAACCACTCTGACACTAAAAAGTTCTTTCTAATATCTCTGTGGCTCATTTGGGCACTCAGTTTCCACCTGTGTCCCCTAGTGCGTGTGCCCCTTGTGTTAAATAGCCTGTCTTACAACCCTGTCGATTCCCTTGAGAATCTTGAATGTGGTGATCATGTCCCCCCTAACTCTTGTGTCTTCCAACGAAGTGAGGTTTAATTCCCGTAGTCTCTCCTCGTAGTCATACCTCTCAGCTCGGGCACTAGTCTGGTGGCCAACCTTTGAACCTTTTCCAGTTTGGTCTTATGCTTGACTAGATATGGACTCCATGCTGGGGCTGCATACTCCAGGATTGGTCTGACATATGTGGTATATAATGTTCTGAAAGATTCCTTACACAAGTTTCTAAGGCCGTTGTTTTTGTGTTAGCCAACCTGGCATATGCTGCTGTGTGTGTGTGTTGTGTGTGTGTGTGTGTGTGTGTGTGTGTGGTGTGTGTGTGGGTGTATGTGTGTGTGTGTGTGTGTGTGTGTGTGTGTGTGTGTGTGTGTGTGTGTGTGTGTGTGTTGTGTGTGCGTGCGTGTTTACACTGCTGTCTTCGTAAACAATAAACAATGCTCGATTTTCAGCCACAGCCACTTGGGGTGGATGGTAAAGCGACGGTCTCGCTTCATGCAGATCGGCGTTCAATCCCCCGAGACCGTCCACAAGTGGTTGGGCACCATTCCTTCCCCCCGTCCCATCCCAAATCTTTATCCTGACCCCTTCCCAGTGCTATATATTCGTAATGGCTTAGCGCTTTCCCCTCATAATCCCCCCCCTTCCCCTATTGTTTGTGAATGAGAAGTTCTTTATATATGACTCACAAACTACGTTCAAATTTTTTTCTCCTCATTTCCAGGGTTCGAATCGTGGGCTCTTTAAATATCTTAACTCAGCCCAGCCTCATCAACAAAGGCTAAATGTTTGTTAATCCAGTCACCAATTCCCTATTTAAGATTGACAAATATTTTTCACTATTCCGGCCTCAGACACAAGTCCATTCCATCCAGCGGTCGACCCTAAAGACACATTCATCAATATTAACATGCTGTTCATTTAAATTAGGAATTTTTTCAATATAAATTAATATTATAATATAATAGCATATTGTGCATATATAGACATAGGTTAGGTTAGGTGTTTAGGTTCTGTTGGTGATTATTTGTATTTGTAGTACGTGGGTGAAGCACTTACAGCGTTGTGGTTCGAACACCAGTCGTCAGCGAAGCACTTGTTCCGGAAGTGTTCGGACGTGCGGGAGCCGGTGGCTGAGCGGACAGAACACTGGACGTGTAATCCTGTGGTCCCGGGTTCGATCCCGGGCGCAGGTGAGAAACAATGGGCAGAGTTTCTTTCACCCTGATGCCCCCTGTTACGTATCAGTAAATAGATATCTGGGAATTAGTCAGCTGTCACGGGCTGCTTCCTTGGGGTGGAGGCCTGGTCGAAAACCGGGCCGCGGGGACACTAAGCCCTGAAATCATCTCAAGATAACCTCAAGATAACCTCAAGATAACGTCATCAGTTGTGAGTAGTGTGTAAACCGTTTTTCATTCATAAACAGCTGGGGTTGTCGGGTGGATGGAATGGACATTTGAATAAACAAAAGCCAAAAGTGGTCATTGAAACATGTTTGAGTGCATATGACTCCATGTTCCCTGTTGATTCAAGCAGCGCTAAAGCACAAATGGTTCTGCAGGCAAATTACCAAATAACCTTAACTGTTAACGGATAGAGAAAAGTAAGCAACAACAAGCTGACGGAACACTGACGAGCGGTGTGCCTCAGGGAATGGTCCCGGGACCTTCATTACTCGCATGACACATTACGGGCTCACCATAGCCCGTGCTGCTTGGCACTTTTTTGTTCCGGGTAGCGAATCTTAAACAACAACATATCAAAAATTAAAACTAGAGGCATTTCTGTGTGTAATATCTCTATTAGAGGTAGAGGTTTCCGTTTTCTACGTCTTCGCCTCTATTAGAGGCGAAGAGGTAGAAAACGGCCTATTGACAGACCTCGAGTACATGGGGGCATTGCGTAAAAAAATCCTGCTTTGTGTCTCGGAGAGGCTGCAGGTTCCAAGCAAGTTCAGTAGCACTTCTGGTTGCAATTCTTTCTAACCATGTCGTAGCTCAGTCGATTAAGGCAGCGTCTGGGATGCCCTCGGACGCAGGTTCGAATCCTCGTCACGGCCCTTGTGGATTTGTTCATTAGAGGTATTATCATTTCTAATATTCTGAATTTTGAATTGAATTGAATTCAATTCAATTCTGAAATTCTGGTGGAAGAAGTGATACAAATCAGCTTAATGTATATAAAATGTATATTATATAAGCTTGGGAACAGAAAGTTCCACTAAATGTTATTATAATGATGGAAACGATGGAACATACTGGTATGAGCAAGGGGAGATACTCACATGAATGAAGGGAAGATACTCACATGAATGAAGGGAAGATACTCACATGAATGAAGGGAAGATACTCACATGAATGAAGGGGAGATACTCACATGAATCAAGGGAGATACTCACATGAATGAAGGCAGATACTCACATGAATGAAGGCAGATACTCACATGAATGAAGGGAAGATACTCACATGAATGAAGGCAGATACTCACATGAATGAAGGCAGATACTCACATGAATGAAGGGAGATACACGAATGAAGGGAGATACTCACATGAATCAAGGAAGATACTCACATGAATGAAGGGAAGATACTCACATGAATGAAGGGAAGATACTCACATGAATGAAGGCAGATACTCACATGAATGAAGGGAAGATACTCACATGAATGAAGGGAAGATACTCACATGAATGAAGGCAGATACTCACATGAATGAAGGCAGATACTCACATGAATGAAGGGAAGATACTCACATGAATGAAGGCAGATACTCACATGAATGAAGGGAAGATACTCACATGAATGAAGGGAAGATACTCACATGAATGAAGGCAGATACTCACATGAATGAAGGCAGATACTCACATGAATGAAGGGAAGATACTCACATGAATGAAGGCAGATACTCACATGAATTAAGGCAGATACTCACATGAATGAAGGGAGATACATGAATGAAGGGAGATACTCACATGAATCAAGGGAGATACTCACATGAATGAAGGCAGATACTCACATGAATGAAGGCAGATACATGAATGAAGGGAGATACTCACATGAATGAAGGGAGATACTCACATGAATGAAGGCAGATACTCACTTGAATGAAGGCAGATACTCACATGACTGAAGGGAGATACTCACATGAATGAAGGGAGATACATGAATGAAGGGAGATACTCACATGAATGAAGGCAGATACTCACATGAATGAAGGGAGATACATGAATGAAGGGAGATACTCACATGAATGAAGGCAGATACTCACATGAATGAAGGCAGATACTCACATGAATGAAGGCAGATACTCACATGAATGAAGGCAGATACTCACATGACTGAAGGCAGATACTCACATGACTGAAGGCAGATACTCACATGACTGAAGGCAGATACTCACATGACTGAAGGAAGATACTCACATGAATGAAGGGAGATACTCATATGAATGAAGGGAGATACTCACATGAATGAAGGGAAGATACTCACATGAATGAAGGGAAGATACTCACATGAATGAAGGGGAGATACTCACATGAATGAAGGCAGATACTCACATGAATGAAGAGAGATACTCACATGAATGAAGGGAAGATACTCACATGAATGAAGGGAAGATACTCACATGAATGAAGGGAGATACTCACATGAATGAAGGGAGATACGAATAATGAAGGGAGATACGAATAATAAAGGAGATGAAATTCTCATGAATAAGGTACGACACTTATTCAACCTAGGGGGGAAATACTCATACAAAAAGGGGAGATATACAGAGAAAAATCACCCCTATACACACTCACGGGTCCTCGCGGCTGAGTGGACAGCACTCGGGGTTCGTAGTCTCAAGAGCCCGGGTTCGATCCCCAGCGGAATTTGGAAACAAATGGGCAGAGTTTCTTTCACCCTGATGTCCCCCTGTTCACCTATCAGTAAATAGGTACCTGGGAGTTAGACAGCTGCTACGGGCTGCTTCCTGGGGGAAGTGTAACAAAAAGGAGGCCAGGTCGAGGACCGGGCCGCGGGGACGCTAAGCCCCGAAGTCGAATGAAGGGAGATACATGAATGTTGTTATACATGAATATAATAATATTATATATATATATAATATAATATGTTATACATGAATGAAGGTTATCTTGATACCTCAAGATAACCTCAAGATAACATCAAGATAACCTCAAGATAACCCTGATGTTCACAGCCTTCGTGGTGGGCTGGAAGGCAGGTTAGGTTGATCCTTGCCTTAGTTGCTATGTCGGTCCGGTAATGTTTGCCCTTCACTCTTTAAATATATTCATCATGGAGAGGTACTCATGGAGGGTACTCATGGAAGGTACTCATGGAGGGTACTCATGGAGAGGTACTCATGGAAGGGGTACTCATGGAGAGGTACTCATGGAGGAGTACTGATGGAGAGGTACTCATGGAGGGTACTCATGGAAGGTACTCATGGAGAGGTACTCATGGAGAGGTACTCATGGAGGGGTACTCATGGAGAGGTACTCATGGAGGGGTACTCATGGAGAGGTACTCATGGAGGGTACTCATGGAGGGTACTCATGGAGGGTACTCATGGAGGGGTACTCATGGAGGGGTACTCATGGAGGGTACTCATGGAGGGGTACTCATGGAGGGTACTCATGGAGGGGTACTCATGGAGGGGGTACTCATGGAGAGGTACTCATGGAGGGGTACTCATGGAGGGGTACTCATGGAGTGGTACTCATGCAGGGGTACTCATGGAGGGTTCTCATGGAGGGTACTCATGGAGGTGTACTCGTGGAGGGTACTCATGGAGGGTACTCATGGAGGGTACTCATGGAGGGTACTCATGGAGGGGTACTCGTGGAGGGGTACTCGTGGAGGGTACTCATGGAGGGTACTCATGGAGGGGTACTCATGGAGGGTACTCATGGAGGGGAACTCATGGAAGATACTCATGGAGGGTACTCATGGAGGGTACTCATGGAGGGTACTCATGGAGGGTACTCATGGAGGGTACTCATGGAGGGGTACTCATGAAGAAGTACTCATGGAGGGTACTCATGGAGGGTACTCATGGAGGGTACTCATGGAGGGGAACTCATGGAGGATACTCATGGAGGGTACTCATGGAGGGTACTCATGGAGGGGTACTCATGGAGGGTACTCATGGAGAGGTACTCATGGAGGGTACTCATGGAGGGGTACTCATGGAGGAGTACTCAAGTAGGAGTACTCATGGAGGGTATTCATGCAGGGGTACTCATGGAGGGTACTCATACAGGGGTACTCATGGAGAGGTACTCATGGAGGGTACTCATGGAGAGGTACTCATGGAGGGTACTCATGAAGGGGTACTCATGGAGGGTACTCATGGAGGGTACTCATGGAGGGTACTCATGGAGAGGTACTCATGGAGAGGTACTTATGGAGAGGTACTCATGGAGAGGTACTCATGGAGGGTACTCATGTAAGGGTACTCATGGAGGGTACTCATGGAGGGTACTCATGGAGAGGTACTCATGGAGAGGTACATGGAGAGGTACTCATGGAGAGGTACTCATGGAGAGGTACTCATGGAGGGTACTCATGGAGAGGTACTCATGGAGAGGTACTCATGGAGAGGTACTCATGGAGGGTACTCATGGAGGGTACTCATGGATGGGTACTCATGGAGGGTACTCATGGAGAGGTACTCATGGAGGGGTACTCATGGAGAGGTACTTATGGAGAGGTACTCATGGAGAGGTACTCATGGAGAGGTACTCATGGAGGGTACTCATGGAGGGTACTCATGGAGGGTACTCATGGAGGGGTACTCGTGGAGGGGTACTCGTGGAGGGTACTCATGGAGGGTACTCATGGAGGGGTACTCATGGAGGGTACTCATGGAGGGGAACTCATGGAGGGTACTCATGGAGGGTACTCATGGAGGGTACTCATGGAGGGTACTCATGGAGGGTACTCATGGAGGGGTACTCATGGAGAAGTACTCATGGAGGGTACTCATGGAGGGTACTCATGGAGGGTACTCATGGAGGGTACTCATGGAGGATACTCATGGAGGGTACTCATGGAGGGTACTCATGGAGGGGTACTCATGGAGGGTACTCATGGAGAGGTACTCATGGAGGGTACTCATGGAGGGGTACTCATGGAGGAGTACTCAAGTAGGAGTACTCATGGAGGGTAATCATGGAATGTACTCATGGAGGGTATTCATGCAGGGGTACTCATGGAGGGTACTCATACAGGGGTACTCATGGAGAGGTACTCATGGAGGGTACTCATGGAGAGGTACTCATGGAGGGTACTCATGAAGGGGTACTCATGGAGGGTACTCATGGAGGGGTACTCATGGAGGGTACTCATGGAGAGGTACTCATGGAGAGGTACTTATGGAGAGGTACTCATGGAGAGGTACTCATGGAGGGGTACTTATGGAGAGGTACTCATGGAGAGGTACTCATGGAGAGGTACTCATGGAGAGGTACTCATGGAGGGGTACTCATGGAGGGTACTCATGGAGGGTACTCATGGAGGGTACTCATGGAGAGGTACTCATGGAGAGGTACTTATGGAGAGGTACTCATGGAGAGGTACTCATGGAGGGTACTCATGTAGGGGTACTCATGGAGGGTACTCATGGAGGGTACTCATGGAGAGGTACTCATGGAGAGGTACTCATGGAGAGGTACTCATGGAGAGGTACTCATGGAGGGTACTCATGGAGAGGTACTCATGGAGAGGTACTCATGGAGAGGTACTCATGGAGGGTACTCATGGAGGGTACTCATGGAGGGTACTCATGGAGGGTACTCATGGAGAGGTACTCATGGAGGGGTACTCATGGAGAGGTACTTATGGAGAGGTACTCATGGAGAGGTACTCATGGAGAGGTACTCATGGAGGGTACTCATGGAGGGTACTCATGGAGAGGTACTTATGGAGGGTATGGAGGGTACTCATGGAGGGTACTCATGGAGGGTACTCATGGAGGGTACTCATGGAGGGTACTCATGGAGGGTACTCATGGAGGGTACTCATGGAGGGTACTCATGGAGGGTACTCATGGAGGGTACTCATGGAGGGTACTCATGGAGGGTACTCATGGAGGGTACTCATGGAGGGTACTCATGGAGGGTACTCATGGAGGGTACTCATGGAGGGTACTCATGGAGGGTACTCATGGAGGGTACTCATGGAGGGTACTCATGGAGGGTACTCATGGAGGGTACTCATGGAGGGTACTCATGGAGGGTACTCATGGAGGGTACTCATGGAGGGTACTCATGGAGGGTACTCATGGAGGGTACTCATGGAGGGGTACTCATGGAGGGTACTCATGGAGGGTACTCATGGAGAGGTACTCATGGAGGGTACTCATGGAGAGGTACTCATGGAGAGGTACTCATGGAGGGTACTCATGGAGGGTACTCATGGAGGGGTACTCATGGAGGGTACTCATGGAGGGTACTCATGGAGGGTACTCATGGAGGGTACTCATGGAGGGGTACTCATGGAGGGTACTCATGGAGGGTACTCATGGAGGGGTACTCATGGAGGGTACTCATGGAGGGTACTCATGGAGGGTACTCATGGAGGGGTACTCATGGAGGGGTACTCATGGAGGGGTACTCATGGAGGGGTACTCATGGAGGGTACTCATGGAGGGTACTCATGGAGGGTACTCATGGAGGGTACTCATGGAGGGGTACTCATGGAGAGGTACTCATGGAGAGGTACTCATGGAGAGGTACTCATGGAGGGGTACTCATGGAGAGGTACTCATGGAGGGGTACTCATGGAGGGGTACTCATGGAGGGGTACTCATGGAGGGGTACTCATGGAGGGGTACTCATGGAGGGTACTCATGGAGGGGTACTCATGGAGGGTACTCATGGAGGGGTACTCATGGAGGGGTACTCATGGAGGGTACTCATGGAGGGGTACTCATGGAGGGGTACTCATGGAGGGTACTCATGGAGGGTACTCATGGAGGGGTACTCATGGAGAGGTACTCATGGAGAGGTACTCATGGAGGGGTACTCATGGAGGGGTACTCATGGAGGGTACTCATGGAGGGTACTCATGGAGGGGTACTCATGGAGAGGTACTCATGGAGAGGTACTCATGGAGGGGTACTCATGGAGGGGTACTCATGGAGGGGTACTTATGGAGGGGTACTCATGGAGGGTACTCATGGAGGGTACTCATGGAGGGGTACTCATGGAGGGGTACTCATGGAGGGGTACTCATGGAGGGGTACTCATGGAGGGGTACTCATGGAGGGTACTCATGGAGGGGTACTCATCGAGGGGTACTCATGGAGGGTACTCATGGAGGGTACTCATGGAGGGGTACTCATGGAGAGGTACTCATGGAGAGGTACTCATGGAGGGGTACTCATGGAGGGGTACTTATGGAGAGGTACTCATGGAGGGGTACTTATGGAGGGGTACTCATGGAGGGTACTCATGGAGGGGTACTCATGGAGGGTACTCATGGAGGGTACTCATGGAGGGGTACTCATGGAGGGTACTCATGGAGAGGTACTCATGGAGGGTACTCATGGAGGGTACTCATGGAGGGGTACTCATGGAGGGTACTCATGGAGGGTACTCATGGAGGGTACTCATGGATGGGTACTCATGGAGGGTACTCATGGAGGGTACTCATGGAGGGTACTCATGGAGGGGTACTCATGGAGGGGTATCATGGAGGGTACTCATGGAGGTATTCATGGAGGGTATTCATGGAGAGGTACTCATGGAGAGGTACTCATGGAGGGTACTCATGGAGGGTACTCATGGAGGGGTACTCATGGAGGGTACTCATGAAGGTACTCGTGGAGGGTACTCATGGAGGGGTACTCATGGAGGGGTACTCATGGAGGGTACTCATGGAGGGTACTCATGGAGGGGTACTCATGGAGGGGTACTCATGGAGGGTACTCATGAAGGGGTACTCATGGAGGGTACTCATGAAGGGGTACTCATGGAGGGGTACTCATGGAGGGGTACTCATGGAGGGTACTCATGGAGGGTACTCATGGAGGGTACTCATGGAGAGGTACTCATGGAGGGGTACTCATGGAGGGGTACTTATGGAGAGGTACTCATGGAGAGGTACTCATGGAGAGGTACTCATGGAGAGGTACTCATGG
>WNGS01006392.1:15889-17995 GCA_020271785.1 Procambarus virginalis | reverse complement strand
GGTGTGTGTGTGTGTGTGTGTGTGTGTGGTGTGTGTGTGTGTGTGTGTGTGGGTGTGTGGTGTGTGTGGGTGTGTGTGTGTGTGTGTGTGTGTGTGTGTGTGTGTGTACTCACCTAGTTGTACTCACCTAGTTGTGCTTGCGGGGGTTGAGCTCTGGCTCTTTGGTCCCGCCTCTCAACCGTCAATCAACAAGTGTACAGTTCCTGAGCCTAATGGGCTCTATCATATCTACACTTGAAACTGTGTATGGAGTCAGCCTCACCACATCGCTTCCTAATGCATTCCATTTGTCAACCACTCTGACACTAAAAAGTTCTTTCTAATATCTCTGTGGCTCATTTGGGCACTCAGCTTCCACCTGTGTCCCCTAGTGCGTGTGCCCCTTGTGTTAAACAGCCTGTCTTTATCAACCCTGTCGATTCCCCTGAGAATCTTGAATGTGGTGATCATGTCCCCCCTAACTCTTCTGTCTTCCAACGAAGTGAGGTTTAATTCCTGCAGTCGCTCCTCGTAGCTCATACCTCTCAGCTCGGGTACTAGTCTGGTGGCAAACCTTTGAACCTTTTCCAGTTTAGTCTTATGCTTGATAGATAGGGACTCCATGCTGGAGCCGCATACTCCAGGATTGGTCTGACATATGTGGTATATAATGTTCTGAACGATTCCTTACACAAGTTTCTAAAGGCCGTTCTTATGTTAGCCAACCTGGCATATGCTGCTGATGTTATCCTCTTGATATGAGCTTCAGGGGACAGGTCTGGCGTGATATCAACCCCCAGGTCTTTCTCTCTCTCTGACTCTTGAAGTATTTCATCTCCAAATGATACCTTGTATCTGGTCTCCTGCTTCCTACCCCTATCTTCATTACATTACATTTGCTTGGGTTAAAACTCTAACAGCCATTTGTTCGACCATTCCTGCAGCTTGTCCAGGTCTTCTTGAAGTCTCAAGCTGTCCTCCTCTGTCTTAATCCTTCTCATAATTTTGGCATAATTTTTTTTTTTGTGTGTGTGTGCGTGTGTGCGGGTGTGTGTGTGTGTGTGTGTATATACGCACCTATTTGCGCTTGCGGGGGTTAAGCTTTGGCTCTTTGGTCCCGCCTCTCAACTGTCAATCAACTGGTGTACAGATTCCCGAGCCTACTGGGCTCTATCATATCTACATTTGAAACTGTGATGGAGTCAGCCTCCACCACATCACTGTGGTGTGAGTGTCTGTGTGTGTCTGTGTCTGTGTGTATAGTTTTTAATATATGTACGTTTGCGAGTCTCTGTATATATTTCTTAAGTGAATATGCGTTTCTATGTGTGTGTACTCATCTCGTTGTACTCACCTAGTTGGGTAGGCTTTGGGTAAAACTCTGGTGGGTGGTACGTTATTAACCGGTGATGTTTGTTGAAGTCTTGATCCGAGTCAAGGCAAGGATGCGAAGTCGTTATTCTGAATAATTTTCTGATTATTATTCCAAGAATCATTTAATAAACAAAAACAGTTAATTAAAATGATCTAGTACACAAACATTAAATAATCACAATAGTTCAAGTGAGAGAGTGAAAGCCTCTGTGAGACAGCCTTAGGTCCTAAGCGTCAGTAACAGCTGACCAAGGTAAACAGCCGCCGTGCTCAGGAGCAGATTAATGTAAACACGGACGACACCATCAGCTGTGAGTGTCAAACAACACAGGTGGCAGAACTCGTGTCGACAATGTCAGACAAGCCTTTCCCGACGACACGTGTGATCTGGTTTGGACGTGTTCCTGGAATATACACGCCTTCGTTTTCTGAAGTGCATTTTTCTTGACAGCTGGAATATGCTCGGAATATATACATAATATGTATAAATACTGAATCATACTCTGGCGAGAACGCGACTAAATTATTCCCCAGCATAATTAGGACGTTCGCAATGTAAGAATAGGCCAAAAAATATGAATAAATGTGATTAGTTTTATAGGCGATTGGAGACCCTATACGCATACATGGGTTCCCAGGAAAAACAAATTGAAAATGGTTTAGTGTTGAGTTGAACTAATTGTTTTTATTCATTTATGTTGGTCGTTTCGTAGTTACAGAGTTTTATTACAACGATATATTCAGGTAATTATG
>WNGS01006392.1:5889-13389 GCA_020271785.1 Procambarus virginalis | reverse complement strand
CTGGCTCTACAGCTACTGTTGCTGGCTCTACTACGGTTGATGGCTCTGCAGCTACTGTTGCTGGCTCTGCAACTACTGTTGCTGGCTCTACAGCTACTGTTGCTGGCTCTACAGCTACTGTTGCTGGCTCTACTACTGTTGCTGGCTCTGCAGCTACTGTTGCTGGCTCTGCAACTACTGTTGCTGGCTCTACAGCTACTGTTGCTGGCTCTACTACGGTTGATGGCTCTGCAGCTACTGTTGCTGGCACTATTGGTGCTGCTGCTGCCAGTGCCGCCACAATCAATACTTACCTGGCCGGCTCCTCCCCGTACGGCTACCTTCATTTTCACCATTAGCGCTCTCACCATTATTCCCTCTATTCCCTGGCACCGTTCCCGGCTCCTCTAAGTGACCTCTTTTCACTATGTTATCAAAAGTGTCGCTGACGTCATCACCTCTACCTGCTGGTCATTAATGCTAATCACCAGTAGTACAGTCATTTCACCACAATCACAATTACTAATGTCACCGATATATCACCATTATATACCATTATCATCACAAGCACGGCCGTCATGGTCAGTCCACCATTGCCCCCAAACTGCCAATTAACTCACAACTAAAATATTTAAGCAATCACTACTGTCACTGCGAGCTTGTTCAAAAGGCTTTGAAACATACTTTTGTTGACCATCGACAACATGTCATTAAGCATAGCGACTCGATAACTGTCATTAAATCCTTGCAACATGAACATTTAAGTGACAATGTCCATCTGTTCACAAATGTTATAATGCAAATGCCCAAACGTCTAAGTTGTGGATAGCTTATCAACTTTGTTCCAAGTTATGAAGTAATATCAGAACATTGCAAATGAAAAGGCAAAACTAGCAACTTAATCTTGCACACATTACGAAAATAATTAGCAAAGAACAATACAGAAGATCTACAGTAGCCATAATGCAACAGCTGCAACGTCGGAATCTGCGGGATGGTACTAAAATTCCGCCAATTGAACCACTTGCTTTGAAATGGAACAATTAAAGAGCAGAAGTGCACCACATAAGGCTTGAACAGCCGTGTGTATGGGTATCCAAGCCAGAGGAGGGAAGAAATTTTCAGCATTGTGGAGAAATTCCAAAACAGACCACCAGTCTGCTCGAAACGCTGCGCGTACTAGTAGCTTTACAAGACTGTAATTACCATTTTATGTATCCACACATTCCCAATGTACCTTCTTGTATATGCATAAATAAATAAATAAATAAATAAATAGTACATTATCTAACACTGTGCAGAGTTACTAACCAAATAAAATTTCCGCGGAGATTTAATAGCGCAGAATAAGTTTTAAACTCATTGAACATAATCCAGCTGTAGCCAACATTTGGTTATAAACACTCACCCACTGGCTGAGTAAGACAGGGATGAGTAACGTTTGGTGGGCTGGCCAGACCAGCCCAGGAATAGCCCTGCCAAAAAAAAAACAAATATCGCAGTCACTATCCAAGTTACCATCACTGCTATGCAACAAGCACAACTCTAACCATTTATTATCATTATCTCATTACAACCAATACTAATCCTAATATGAAACAAACATTATGTAACAAAATACATATATACTTTTTGTTTCTAGTTAGTAAGTATCATTGTCTAACTGCTTGTCTCTAAAGTCTTGAAAATACCTATTATTCCCCACAAGCTTTGTTTTTGTGACAAGGAAAGGGATATTTTGAAATTTACCTGTTTTTCAGAACATTTCCAAATAGATTCAGGGAAAATGAGTAGCGCCTCTTCATTCACAACGCTTCCTGGAGCTACAAAGCCGGGCTGCTCCGTAATGGAGATAAGAACCAGTCACCTCCCCCCAACTCATTCCCTGCACCTCAATAAAGATTACAACAGCATCAAGACCTTGCTGGACGCCTTGAAGTGTATTAATTACGATTGAGAGGTTATTAGAGACTTCAAAATGAAAGCATTCTGATGGGTCTCCATGGCGGTTTTAAAAAGTTACTCTGCTGTTTTTGCCTCTGGGAGAGTAGAGACACCAAACTAGAAAGAAGAATGCACTCTGGAACAGCTTTGTCACAGAAGTTCGGGGGCTTCTTGGGCAATCATAAGGCTTAAAACTACCTCGTTGAGCTGCTTGAGACTCTGAGGAAGAAACTATGACAGAATAGGCTGCAGGATATCCATCAAAGAGCATTCTTGATGCTCATCTTGAGAAATTCAAGTAGAATATTGAAGTGTATTCTGAAAAGCCAGGCGATCACTTCCCTAAGGTTATAGTGGACTTTTGAACCCTGCCACCGCGGACAGCATGACGAGAGCATAACGGGAGATGATGTGGCCTTTATGTATAACATTAGTATTAATAAATTATAATTTTGATACATACGTTTTTCATACTTGTTATAAACGAAAGACGCAAATTATGCTGTTTTTTTCATTGGAAAAAGGTAAATTTCAACATACCGATGTCTTGTTACAAAAGGAAACTTTAAAGGTAATAATAGCAAATTTATATACTTTGGAAACATCAGCAATTAGGCAATAACACTTACTACCTGAAGCAAAAGTTGTGTTATCATCGCAGGAGCACTTATTGAGGCTCTAGCACGCTGTATAATGATTTTGAATTTCTCTCTCTATCCATTGTGCCAACATCTCCATGTGAAAATATTAACTTGGATTTCTACTTATGATTCTGCCAAGTTCTAGCGAGCTCTAGCTAAGTTTCGATTAATTTTTTACACAATTCCCGGGAGAAGTCATGGCTCGCATAGTCTATACTTTTTAACTTATATGCTCCGGGTATCAATGAATACGCTCACTATCACGTGACTAATGATATAATAAGCACTTTTTCGGGTTCAAACACGTGATCTAGTGAGCGTTAGTCTATTATTCTATTCGTTCTGCCAAAGATTCTCTATGAGAACTATTTCATGGACATCCAGCAAGAATTTGACAAGGTGTAATCTGGAATTGTTTCAAATTGGTCAAAAGCTTAGATAGTTTGCAAGACTTTATTACAGTCCTTTGGTGTATTTTTAAGTTGCAATTTCTATAGAGAGTTGTGAGGAGAGTAGACAGAGTGATTGGTGATCTGACGATCACCAGGTCACGAGATTGAGCCCAGATTAACGTGTTTCATAATATTTCTCATTGCTTAAGTTAGGTGGTGGGTGCAGCACCAGCTGGCAATTCTCACCTGGTCGAGATAAGTTTGTATTGATAACTCTATGAGACTGACGTGGAGTACCATTTCTTCATTAAATCTCCTAGTCTGTATATCTATAAGTTAATTTGGTGTTGCGGGTTAAAATCTCGCAGATGAGCATCTAGTTTTAACTCCAGATTCCTCCAATATATATTACTACCTGTGTGAGAAAGCGAAACTTATATGAAGACATGTAACGTCTGGAGACTCATTTCTCAGAACATTGTATACAGAAAAAGAACACTGTACCACTGTGACTATTACTCTGCTCTGGTCTTCCATGGTGAGCCCTGCTGTGCCACAGGGCTTTATCCAACTGAAATTAGGTTACTTGTGTTGAGAACCTCAAGGCAAGATTGGGAGATATTAAATTTACACAGAGTCAAATGACATTTGGGATTTATTTCTGGTTGGTTAATGAACAACCTTGTAAATTTGCATCTCTTCTCTACAGTATAAGAATTAACACAATGAAAGTCCAATTAAACTTCTTGTATTGTGGGGTTTCACCTTGTTAGGTAACTTTTGACTCGTTCTTGTAAAGGAAGAGATATTTAATTATTCTGGAAGAAAAGCCTACAGGTTAATGGTTGAATGGGTAAATGCAATGACAAGAAGCTTAGCTGCTGCTGCTGCTGCTGCTGCTGCTGCTGCTGCTGCTGCTGCTGCTGCTGCTCAGAAGAGCAGAACGATCTTTATGAGACCACCAAAACGTTAAAGTCTGAAGCAGCTGCAGCCAGTTGCTGAGAATAAGAGAGGGAAACATAAACGGAGAGAGAGAGTGAGAGAAAGACAGGCAGAAAGACAGTCAGATAGACAGACAGACAGAAAGAAAGAGACAGACAGACAGACAGACAGACAGACAGACAGACAGACAGACAGACAGACAGACAGACAGACAGACAGACAGACAGACAGACAGACAGACAGACGGAGATTTTTTAAAGCTTTCTTTGAGCCTGTCGCGAAGTTCGTTCACAAAAACATTATAAACATTCTTCCAGGTGCTTGCGTCACCCACTGGTTTCATTTATTTCACTACTGACTTTGATAACCAAAGGGTTATTGTGTTCTGCTGTAGAAAAAAGGTTTAATATTTTCTGGAGGAGATAATACGTCCTTATTAAACACTCATAAATTCAATATAATGATTTAGAGATATTTGACGACTATGTGTATTTGTTAACCTTTTAATGTTACCTGCATTGCATATGGCAGCCTGTTCAGATTTTGTTGGGATATAAATGATAATTATATTCGTCAAAACATTAACGGGTGTAGGGCAAAGCACTCACCTCATTGAGAAGTACCCAGTTCAAAGCAGGCAGAACAACTATATTTGACCTCATTGAAGTTGGCTGAGTCAGCAGTTACGCAGATATCCTTTGACCTCTTGCAAGCCGCTTTCTCTGGGCTTAAAAGATTCTAGCTGGTCTATGATAAACTCTTTATTAGGTATATCTAAAGCAGTATAAGGTCAACAAAGGCAGCCTGAGAGCTTTTACCTTGCCTGGCAAAATTTTCAGCTAATCAAGTTTTAGTACCTCTTCCTGAGGAAAAAACATCCAGGTTATAATCCAGTTGATATCGGATATTAGCCTTCATCCTGTCAAGAATAATCCTCTGAAGAAATTTACACTTAGAGGGAGTCGCTGAAATGGGTCTAACTATAAGTGTGTTTCGCTTGGGTATGAGAATTTTTAAGTTCCTGTTTCTAGTTGTCAGGTAAAAAGCACTTCTGCTATTTTATTCATTAATTTCTTTATCGGAGTGAATTTTCGTGTGTGTGCATTTTTAGCAAAGATATGCAAAGATAATGCAAAGTTAATTAAGTTTCTCGACCGGTTAATATTACCACTTGCAAGATGTTAAGTATATTTATAGGTAAATGCAGGCGATGAGTCACAATAACGTGACTGAAGTATGTTGACCTGACCACACACTAGAAAGTGATGGGACGAAGACGTTTCGGTCCGTCCTGGACCTTTCTCAAGTCGATTGTAAATCGACTTGAGGATGATCCAGGACGGACTGAAACATCGTCGTCCCTTCACTTTCTAGTGGTTGGTCTGGTCAACTTTCTGGTAAATATTAAATTATAGCCATTTCTGCACATTGCTGAGGTAGCACGCTAGAGTACATGTGAGTAAGGGAAGAGAACAAGGAAAGCGCCAAGTCATTACGACTACATAGCACTTGGAAGGGATGAGGTTAAGAATTTGGGATGGGATAGGGGAAAGGAATGATGCCCAACCACTTGGACGGTCGGGGATTGAACGCCGACCTTGCATGAAGCGAGACCGTTGCTCTACCATCCAGCCCGCTTTGAGTTGGCGATGAACAATTTAATGACTGCTTGCGCGCTTATACACCTTGATTGGATGGTACAGCGTCGGTCTCGCTTCATGCAGGTCGGCGTTCAATCCCCGACCATCAAGGTGGTTGGGCACCATTCCTTCCCGCCGTCCATCCCAAATCCTTATCCTCACCCCTTCCCAGTGCTATAAAGTTGTAATGACTCGGCGCTTTCCCCCGACAATTAATTGGTCGCTTATATTTTGGATGGTTCGTCCTATTAAAATTACAGCACTTATAGCACTTATTCGGCCGATTGTACGAACATTAACTGATAGCCCCAAACAGGTTCACATTTTTACGTTTCTGAAGGGAGAAAGAAATTAGATAGATGCAGATCATTTATGTAGACAAAGAACCTAACTTAGCCTGTGCAAGCAATCTTAGGCATAATCCCTTAATCGTAGGCCTTTACTTAACTTGTCCTGGAAACTTTTATGTTTGGTTTCTAAGTTATGTTTTCGTGCCCTCTCCAAAATCAACAATACAAAACGAGAACAATTTTTGGCTACAATAGTCCTTTTTCGTACGTACGACTTAACAAATGCTATAAGTACTATAATTTTGGGAAGAAGCGTTATCTTGAGGTTATCTTGAGATGATTTCGGGGCTTTAGTGTCCTTGCAGCCCGGTCCTCGACCAGGCCTCCACCCCCAGGAAGCAGCCCGTGACAGCTGACTAACACCCAGGTACCTATTTTACTGCTAGGTAACAGGAGCATAGGGTGAAAGAAACTCTGCCCATTGTTTCTCGCCGGCGCCTGGGATCGAACCCAGGACCACAGGATCACAAGTCCCGCGTGCTGTCCGCTCGGCCGACCGGCTCCCTGCGGTGTTGGTTTTAGATTTTGCACAATTGTTTTTTTGCGAATTAATTATATAGCTATTCCTCATGTCCTCTAAACTCACTTAAAAAATGTTCAGATGGAATCACCAGTTTTGTATGTTTTACTGAGCTCTGCTAAAAGCAGTGCTCATTGCGAATGAGCTTAAGAAATTAATCTCATAATAAACTCTCTTCTATACTCTCTGTTTTATGTGTTTAGCATATCATGCATCTGTGATAAAAGCAGCCAATTGAAATAGCAGTCATTTGAAAATAATTGTAGCTTACAGCAACTGTTTTACAAATGGCATCTCACCATTTGTTTACAAATGTGGAGGTGCCAGTGCCATTTGTAATTTTGTTTTACAAATAGTGTGTGTGTGTGTGTGTGTGTGTGTGTGTGTGTGTGTGTTGTTGTGTGTCACCTAATTGTGCTTGCGGGGTTGAGCTTTGGCTCTTTGGTCCCGCCTCTCAACTGTCAATCAACAGGTGTACAGATTCCTGAGCCTACTGGGCTCTATCATATCTACACTTGAAACTGTGTATGGAGTCAGCCTCCACCACATCACTTCCTAGTGCATTCCATTTATTAACTACTCTGACACTGAAAAAATTCTTTCTAACGTCTCTGTGGCTCATCTGGGTACTAAGTTTCCACCTGTGTCCCCTTGTTCGTGTCCCACCCGTGGTGAAGAGTTTCTCTTTGTCCGCCCTGTCAATTCCCCTGAGAATTTTGTAGGTGGTTATCATGTCTCCCCTTACTCTTCTGTTTTCCAGGGATGTGAGGTTCAGCTCCTTTAGCCTTTCCTCGTAGCTCAATCCTCTCAGTTCCGGGACGAGCCTGGTGGCATACCGCTGAATCTTCTCTAACTTTGTCTTGTGTTTAACTAGGTATGGACTCCAGGCTGGAGCTGCATACTCCAGGATTGGTCTTACATAAGTGGTATACAGGGTTCTGAAAGATTCCTTACACAAATTTCTAAAGGCAGTTCTATGTTGGCCAGTCTAGCATATGCCGCTGATGATATTCTTTTGATGTGTGTGTGTGTGTGTGTGTGTGTGTGGTGTGTGTGTGTGTGTGTGTGTGTGTGTTTGTGTGTGTGTGTGTG
>WNGS01006389.1:0-36614 GCA_020271785.1 Procambarus virginalis | reverse complement strand
GAACGACCCGTTTCCGAGTAAAAGTCATGGCACAAGTCTTAGTAGTAGAGAACTTGAAGCCATGATCGGTGGCCCAAGACGACACGGCATCAATCGCGTGTTGAAGTCGGCGTTGAAGGAGAGGCGTATCATCACCCTGACAGCAAAGGGTAAGATCATCGACATAGAGAGTGGAGAAGACGCCTGAAGGAAGAGAGGAAAGAAGACCATTGAGGGCAACCAGAAAAAGAGTAGTGCTCAGAACACTACCCTGGGGCACACCTTCGTATTGCTGAAAAGAGGCAGAGAGAGCGGTACCAAGCCTCACCTGAAAGGAACGACGAGAGAGGAAGCTGCGGAGAAAGAGAGGGAGATGACCACGAAGGCCAAAAGAATGAAGTTGGGATAGAATATGATATCGCCAAGTGGTGTCGTAAGCCTTTTCCATGTCAAAAAGGACGGCAACAACGGAGGTCTTCGCAGCAAAAGCAGTACGAATATAGACCTCCAAGTTCACCAGGACATCTGTTGTGCTGCAGCACTTGCGGAAACCAAATTGAGAAGGAGAGAGGAGGTGATGATCCAAGAACCACATCAGACGAACGTTAACCATACGTTCAAAGAGTTTGCAGACACAACTTGTGGGGGCAATAGGGCGAAAGTCCTTAGGGGATGTTCCCAGAGACCCTGGTTTGCGAACAGGGAGGACAACGGCATCGAGCCAGTCCTCAGGGACTGACGACGACTCCCAGATCCGATTATACAGACTCAGTAAATACTGAGACGTGCACGAAGGGAGATGGCGAAGCATCTCATAATGAATGCCATCGGAGCCCGCCGCCGTAGAACCGCAGAGGGCCAGGGCAGACCGAAGTTCAGAGAGAGAGAAGGGATCGTTATAGGGAAGGCGAAGATGAGTACAGAAATCCAAAGGACAAGATTCAAGGACAGGTTTACGAAAAAGGAAAGATTGGGGAAGATGAAAACCAGAGCTAACAGAAGAAAAGTGGGAACCCAGTTCGGTAGCGACCTGCAACGGGTCCGCCACAAGAGTACCATGGAGGTGAGACATCGGGAACGAACTTACCCGCTATCTTGCGGATACGCTTCCAGATCTGCGGCAGAGGAGTTTCGGACGTAATGGTGGAGACATAAGATGCCCAACAATTACGTTTAGCCGTACGGATGGCCCTACGGGCCACCGCACTCGCCTTCCGAAATAAAAGAAAAGAATCGGCCGTCTGCCGGCGGCGGTGTCTCTTCTAGGCTGCACGCTTACAGCGGACAGCCCGAGCACAGTCTGTATTCCACCAGGGAACGTACTGCCGTGGGCCCCGAGAGGAAGAGCGAGGAATAGAGCGAAGGGCAGCGTTGAAGACGGTGTCATGGAAAAGGAGGAGAGAGCGAGGGAGAGGCAGAAGGGAGAGGTCAGAGAGAGCAGCACTGAGGGTAAATAAGTTCCAATCTGCCCGAGCAAACTGACACATAAGGAAGGAGAGGGAAGGGCGAAAAGAGAAAAATATAACAAGGATAGGGAAATGGTCACTGCCATGGAGGTCATCAAGAACTGCCACGTGAAATCTAAGTAAAGAGAAGACGAGCAAAGAAAAAGATCAAGACAGGAAAGAGTGCGAGTCCGAGAGTCCAAATGCGTGGGCTCACCAGAATTCAGAAGAGACAGGAAAGAAGAGAGGATGAACGGCTCAAGAAGGCGACTCCAGGTGTTCGTCAGAACATCACCCCAAAGGGAACGACGGCAATTGAAATCACCTAGCAGGAGCACAGGCTCCAGCAAGGAGTCCAGTAGGTGTTTCAGATCGGGAAGAGAAAGCGGGACACTCGGGGGGAGGTGAATGGAACAAACGGTGTACCATTTCCTCACAAAGATACGAGCAGCAGAACAATGGAGAGGCGAAGGAAAAAGTAAGGGGACAAAGGGAACATCAGAGCGAATCAAGAGAGCAGAAGAGTTAGGAGCCCCCAGCTGTTGCTGGGGAGGGAGGGAGAGAAAGGAATAGCCACAAAAGCGACCAGGACGAGCACCAAGCATCGTCTCCTGGAGACAGACACAAATGGGCGAAAACCGCGAAATCAGAAGCTGGAGTTCGAGGAAATTGGTGTAATAACCACGAACATTCCATTGAAGAATAGACATCGACGAGAGGAGGAAGGACAGCGAAGAAACAAAGGCGAAAAGGGAACACAGCACGTTAAAGAAGCGCAGGATCAGGGTCTGGGTCAGCGAAGTCAGGGTTAAAGGGCATGGGTAAACTAAGTAAAGAAGGAGGGAAGGTAGCTAGAGGACCGATCAGGGACGGACGAGAAGGGTTGGAAGGAGGAAGAGGGGGGGATACCTGAGGGTCAAGAACAGCAGCAGGAGTGACAGAAACCAGGGGATGCACTTCAGCAAGGGCACCAACCGAGAGGGAAACAGGTGCCAAAGAGACCTCCATAGCAGGAACAGGGGGCGGAACCACCGAAACTGGAGGGGACGGTGCGAGAGAATCAGAAGTAGGGGGCGAGGAAGAAAGCGAAGCCTTTTTACCCGCCGGGGAGGAGGAAGGAGAGGAGCCAGGCTTACGCTTCTGACTCAAAGAGACAGGTATCCCAGCAACTATGTACTGGGCAACGGATTCCAGCGTCTCAACAGTAGAAGCTGTTGAGACGCATACATGACGGGCGCTGGAAGAGCAATGGACATCAGCCCATACCGACAGGCGGCGTGGAGAGCCAATAGACGGAGGAGAAGGATGGGAAGGAGAATCGGAGGGAGACGAGGAAAAAGACACAGGAGATATGACAGACCTGGCAGAAAGAAGGGGAACCCTAGATAGAGGACCAGGAGGGGAACCCTTCGGGACAGAACTCAAAGGAACAGAGGAGGGTGCAGTGGGCGTATCAGGGTCTAAGGCCTGGAAGCGGTTATGAGTCTGAGGAAGGTGGGAAAGACGAGGAGAGGAAGAGCGCAACACGCGAGCATAAGAGACGTTAGCATAAGGTGGGAGCCGGCGAACCTGGCATCTCGCCTCAGGAAAAGATAAATGCTCCCGATGCTACAAGTTGAGGACGGCTGCCTCAAGCTTGTAATGTATACACGCACGGGAGAAGGTAGGGTGGCCTCACCGCAATTGAGGCAGCGAGCCTGGGGAGAAGTGCACTCCGACTTAGAGTGATCTTCGCCCCCACACAGAGGAGAGAGAGAGACAGTACCAGAGCAGCGGAGGGCACCATACCCAAACCTCCAGCACTTACTACAGAGTCGAGGAGAGGGAATGTACTCCTGGACGGAGCACCCGGCACCAGCAAGAATGACAGACGGCGGAAGGGTCCTACTATCAAAGGTAATCTTCACAACCCGAAGGGGTTGACGGCGACGACCACGAGGGGGACGAGTAAACGAGTCTACCTGGAGGACAGAATGGCACTGGGCATTGAGGATATGACGAATATCCTCGTGGCAGTCCTGGAGATTCCGAACACCGGTAGCAACATGGGGTGGGAGGAGAATAGTGCCAACTCTGGCAATCAACCGAGCATTCTTGGAGACGCGAACAGGGGTCTCGCCAAAGCAGGACAAGGCGGCCAAGCGGGAGGCCGCATCCTGAGAAGGAGCAGCAACGACACGTGCACCAAGACGGGTGGGGTGGAAAGTAACAGAGGCATCTACGGAATCAACAAGGTGCCTATGAAGGGAGAAATCATCAGGAGGCGCAGAATCAAAAGGGAGGAGATCAAAGTATTTGGCCCACGAAGCGGGACCAAACAAGGACTGATACGCATCAGCACGGGAAGGAATGGAGCGAGTGCGGCCGTGTCGAGGACGGCGTTGAGAACCCCCTGAGAGAGGGGTTAAAAGGCGCAGTAGTCACAACTAGAGACTGAGCCGTGCCAGGGGACGAGGTGGTCACCACTGGGGGCTTGGGGCTCGGACCCAACCACAGAGGAGGGAGCGGAGTAGTCAGGAGGGTCAAAGGAGGAGCAAGGTCGGGGGCCCAACGCAGCGGGGGCTACAGAGCCTGGTCTTCCAATACAATCCACCTCGGGGGCTTGGTCGCCCACCACACGAGCCTGAGAGGGTACAAGACGAACATTCATCAACATAGATACGAAAAGAAGCACTTTCATTCACGAATGTGCCCGCACACCCACCATGGAGCCACAATTAGAGGCAGGACACCCAACAAGAAGCTATCGCCGATCAAGCTGGGGGCCCCTTGGGGTGCTTCGTGAGTATGCACCCCACAAACGCCACTTTAAGAAGCGTCAGTCCGTCCAGATCAGGTTCAGTGACAAAAGGGGGATTGACAATAAAAGGTTACCCTCGCTCGAGACGTTGGGTACTACAGTTCTACGGGTGCAAGAGTGTACCTCCTCAAACACCCGGGTGTCTAAACAAAAGAAGGCCAAAAGAATGATCAAAACCAGGCACTAGGTCAGCAGGAAATGACAATGAGAAAGGAGAAGAGGGGGGGGGGCGGAGAAAAACGAAACAAAAGGAAAAGGAAAAGGCCGTCCAGCAAAATTTGCGAGGACAGCAGCAGGAGCACAAGGCTACAAAAGACAGGGGGACCGCCCCAAGGAGCATCACACTCCGGCAGCCGCCCACCAAGCCCCCTCATGGCAGCAACGAGCTGGACAGGGAGGTTGCTGTGGGCGGTAGTAGACAATATATCCATCTTCTGGGCGATAGTGGACCCCATACCCATCTTGTGAGTGTAGTGAACCCCATACCCATCCTGTGGATGGAAGTGGACCCCATACCCATCCTACACGTGGTAGTGGACCCCTTACTCAACCTGTGGATGGTAGTGGACCCCATCCCTATCCTGTGAATAGTAGTGGACCCCATACATATCCGGTGGGTGGTAGTGGACCCCATACTCATCCTGTGAGCGGTAGTGGGCCATATACCCATCCCGTGGACAGTAGTAGACCCCATGCCATTCCTGTGGACAATAGGGGTCCCCCATACCCATCCTGTGGATGGAAGTGGACCCCATACCCATCCAACACGTGGTAGTGGACCCCTTACTCATCCTGTGGATGGTAGTGGACTCCCATCCCTATCCTGTGAATAGTAGTGGACCCCATACANAAAACTGAAGGACCAACTAATCACGACACCGGTATTGGCTATTCCTGATTTTGAGAAAGAGTGGGAGGTGCCACTGACGCCAGCGGTATAGCTATTGGCGGGTGCTTAATTCAGCGAGATGCGGATAATTTACCCCATCCGGTAGCCTATTTCAGTAGAAAGGTCAAAGGTACTGAAGTTCGTTATTCAGCTACGGATCGGGAGGCACTGGCAGTATAGAATCAGTTAGGTATTTCGAAGCCTTACCTATTTCAGCGGCACTTTGTAATTTACACAGACCATCGAGCGTTAACACATATTTAAAAAGCGAACAAAATGCCCACGAATGTCACGCTGGTCTCACGAACTTTCAGCCCACTCATTCCAGATTTTGTACAAGCCTGGTCCAGCACATGTTTTGCCAGATACGTTAAGTAGAAACATAGCGTCAGTTCAAGTAATGAAAATATTGAAAAAATTCCATCAGATAAAATGAGAGTACCAGATGAGCGAGCCTAGAGGGAAAGAATTATTGAGTATTTAGAAGGAGGAAAATACCGAAAAAGAAAAAGAATTACCCATTCATGATTTTGAAATGAAACAGGGCGTCCTGTATTGCGTTAATAGCCAGAAAGATAGGGCAGTATTTCAACTAGTTATTCTGGACGCGTTGCGGTCATCAGTGTTAAAGCTTGTGCATGCATCTAAAATTGCAGGGCATCCGGGGGTCTTTAAAACCCACTTAAAGGCAAAGTCTCTATTTTATTTCCCAGGGTTACTTTCTGAGGTAATCCAATACGTGAAGTCGTGCAATCGTTGCCAGAAAAGGAAAGGTACCCTTAAGGGACAAGCCCCACTTCAGGAATTTCCTGAAAATCGTGAACCTTTAGATCGTTTGGGGGCCGATTTGATTGATTTACATCACAGTCATTCTGGGAACATACGTGATAGTGCTGGTTGACGATCTGTCTAGGTACACTACACTAGTTGCATTACCTCAGAAGGATTCTCGTACGGTTGCAGATGCGCTCTTGCGTAGGTTCGTTACTGTATTCAGACCTCCTAAAGTTTTAGTCTCTGACCGGGGTCAAGAATTCAATGGCAATATATTTAGGGAAGTTTGTAAAATTTTAGAGACAACTTCGGCTTTTACAACAGCCTACCACCCACAAGCAAACGGCATGGCGTAACGGACTAATCGTTCAGTCAAGAATATGCTTGCAATCCTTGCTGAACATGACGCGAACTCTTGGGATGAACACCTACCCTATGTTCAATTAGCCTTGAATACTGCCATCCACCAATCGATTAACACCCAACCCCTTCATTTGTTTACTAGTAATTCATGCAATTTCCCCTCAGGTCTGTTTAACAGACAATATTGCATACGGGGAGGACTATCCTTCAGAGGTCCTTGGAAAAATGAAAAATGCATGCAATATTGCAGCTGAAGCGTCCAAGAAGGCACGGAATCGGCATGCTCATTTTTATGACAAGAAAGTGCGCCCTCTTGAGTTGAAGGAAGGAAGCCTCATATTGAGAGTGAATGAGGCTGCGCCCGCCAATCAGAGTAGGAAACTTGCTCCGAGGTGGCGAGGTCCATATAGAGTAGTTAAAAGGGCAGGGCCGGTTAATCTTGTCATAAAAGGAATATTCGAGGACCAGGTGGAAAGGACAATTCATATAAATAAATTAAAACCATATCATGCTAGAGAGGAATTAGAACTGCCTTCAGGGGGTCTAGTTCCTGACTCAGCAGTGCTGACTCATGGCTTCACCGACGAGTCAGGGGATGAGGATGACCCTCTGTCATCGCTCATCAGTAGTCAGGTGCAGTCTCTCCACCCTATGGTGACGAGATCTCGCGCTATACAGTAAAGTAACTTCCTTAGTATATTTTAGTATTCATTAGATTTTCCTGTAGAGGCAATGAGATGAACTATTACTATACTTAACTCGGGTAGCAGCTTTTACCGTGCTCTGGGGTTTCACCAAACCCAGAGTATATCTATGCTTCCGCTGTGTTGTATCTGTCTGTTCCCAGGTCTGATTGGTACACCGACCCAGTTGTTCTAGCCACACATGAACCCTTGTCTGTAAAGACCGAGGGGGGATGCATGTTACACAAAGCCCTCCCCCCACCAGACCCAGTAACCCATACATCAGTTACTTTGGGGATGAGTGACTGTCCAAGAGTTACTAGGCCGACGCCTCACGTCACTAACGAGGTTGTCAGGGCCAGCGAGCTGTCCACATTATAGCAGTCACCGGAGGTACCATACAACGCCGGGGAGGAAAACTCGAGGTCACCACTACCCACCTGCTACGTCATCAAGACTGCAGCCATTCCAGCAGTGTTGGAGGAGAGGTCAAGAAAATGGAAAGCGAGTAGCATTACTCAAGAGTTTCGCCGGAAGACTAATGATTACGTCATCTGAAGCAACAGGAACGCGGAACTAAGGCGGTCACAGGTGGAAGGCACGATCTCCCTACAGAGTTCTGGGACTCACAATAGAAGGTCGCAAAATTGCCTACTTTGGCCTAAAGTCGGCGGTACGAGGGTATACACAGTTGGTGTTTACGGCCTAGTAACCTGCTGACATCAAGAAACGCCTGAGATGACGTGAGCAGTGATGGAAGACGGGATTCACCTGTTCTGCAAACAAGCAACCCGCCTCTACGACCCTCTGACACCATTCCTGTTACGAGACACCGTTGGTACATCCAGTCCTGCTCTGCTGTGGTCATCTGCGACGTCAAGTTTAACATCAAGACGGCCGTGTGAACTGTGATTGATATGAAGGCGTGTGGACTGTCGGGAGCAAGATCAATGGCCGAAGTAACAGTATTCTACAGCTGTCACTTGGCACTCAGCTCTAATACACTCTGTCGTCAGTCAAGAGTACCGGATGGGAGTACAAAAGGACCAGGTATCGACGTCGACGCATGGGACAAGAAAGATCGACACCGTCATCGTTAGCGACTACATTCAGCGTCCATCAGCATCAATTTTTTTTAATTACTCAATATGAACATTTGGTACAGAAGATAAAGTTGGCTCTGAACACCTGTATAAAGAAAATCAAAGACACTTGTGTTTAAATGTTGACAAACAGATTTAGAATCACAATACTTTGTGTAAATGTTGAAAAACAGATTTAAAATAAATATTATTCTGGTATAATGATATATGAAAATTTTATCCTATAAATTGGTCAGTAAATAAAATCAAAGCCTCCTGTGTAATTGTCTAAGCCCAGAACAAGCGGTTATGGAAAATATTGTGTGCTATTTTTTTTCAGAATGTTTTAACACAGGAGAGGCGGATCAATATAAACATTGAAACTCTTACAGTGAGTGCGGACACTTGGCTGTAGAGTCAGCAGAAACCTGTGATATAGTTATAGAAGGAATTTTGTTTATATATTTTAGATACATGTAATAAAAACTAGGTGTGTTCCTTAGCATGTCATGGTTGACATTGATTGGGGAGTGGATAGTACACGGATGTGAACTTAGTAGAGTTCAGTGGTACGCTCCCGGATGACTGAAAGTTTAGTCTGTAGATATAAGTTTTTATGTTTCGTGTTGAGCATGATGTGTCTGGCTCTAGGGGACACATGAGGTTGGCTAGTGAAGAGCCAAGGGATTTTAATAGCTAGTCTTTGCTGTTAAATTAGGGACATTTTATTTAGCTATGTCAGTAAGTGTAGGATGTATGTTTGCTGATGTTGGAGGATTGCTGTCCGTTGACAGCCGAAACATTGATGAATTTCAACATGTTTATTGTGATGTTGCTGGACAGTCTGATGATTGTCAATTTTCTTAGTTAGGTTAGCTTTTGTTTGCGGCATGAGTTTGAGTTTGTTGAGGATTTGGATACTAAACCTCGTTACTTTTCGCGGTAAAATTAACGAAGTTTACTAAGTTGATGTGCGGGGGGGGGGGGGGCTGTAACAAACTAGTTTGTTGTAGGGATGATCCAGTATCTCTTTACGCATAGGAGTGTGGGAAGTTTGAACCACATGTAGGGACCCTACTGGGAACATGGGGCATCCCCTGGGAATTGACGGTTGAAATACAAAATGACTGGCGCCTTTGTCTCATAGTATCGTATAATGAATTATTCTACAGTATTCAGTAATTTAGAGAAATTAGTCTTCATTCAAATGACATTCAATAGTATTCCTGTTTATAGCATCAAGAGTATCCTAATTGTCAGAATAATCAGTAAGTCACCATCAGTGACGTCACGAGTCGGGACTAGACCTTGGCGCAGAGTGACCTCGGCAACCTGGCGGTCACGGGTCATCAAAGTTTCCACATTCAGTATTTCACAAAGATCAAATAGCCATTTTGTAATTGGAAATAGCTCTTCCCTAAGATGCCTGTGTAATTAACTTCCGTTAAAAGAATTCAACTATCTGGGTCGTTCAGTTCAACAGAGATTAGTTGTTCAATTTAAACCCTACGAGTAAACTTAGTAAAGCCAGGCATAGGGATACCCAGCTGGCTTCTGTGTAGAACAGAGCGAGAGGGAAGAGCAGTGTGGAAAAAGCAGCGACTCGGGAAGGTGACCTTCACCCACCTCTCCCCTAGACCAGCACCACCACCGCTGGTCGTCATAAAAGGTATAGTTGATATGGTTTTGAGTATAGGAAGTTAGTCATCTCATTGCCTTTTAAGAAAGGAAGTGTTCAGCCAGGGAGTGCTTTGAATTAGATTTTGTTTAGTTTTGAATTAATCATTTAGCTAGTAAATTGCCTTTTTATTAATTTCACTTTTATGTACTATTATTTACATGTCCTGGCCACATGGTGCCCACGAGGCCGCGTTTCGTTGGGCGGCAGATTCTAACACCGATTAAGAATTCATTATCCCTTTGATTGTTAATATTGTCACTCTTTAACGTAAATTTATCCATCCCATATCAACTAGATGGGGATCAAGCCCCAAGGTTTATTGATTAGCATAATCAATCCAGACCTCGGTTATTGCTAAGTGTTAATGGTCTGGTGGTGGCAGCACAAGGCGATTCTAGAGTTTTGCTAGAGGTCTATTTCCACGTCATAAGGGTTGTAGAATCTTAAGCCGGTCAAACGGCTTAAGACCACGTGGCGTGGGGTTCGGCTAGAGTAATAGCTCTGGGGTCGCTTGGTTTGATGAAAATTAAATCAGAATGCGGACGGGGGTGAAGAAGAAGAAGGAAAAAGCCCCTCCTGTGTTACACCGTGAGCTGTAGTTGACCCCATACCCCAACCCGTGAGCTGTAGTTGACCCCATATGCCAACCCGTGAGCTGTAGTTGACCCCATATGCCAACCCGTGAGCTGTAGTTGACACCATACCCCAACCCGTGAGCTATAGTTGACACCATACCCCAACCCGTGAGCTGTAGTTGACACCATACCCCAACCCGTGAGCTGTAGTTGACCCCATACCCCAACCCGTGAGCTGTAGTTGACCCCATACCCCAACCCGTGAGCTGTAGTTGACCCCATACCCCAACCCGTGAGCTGTAGTTGACCCCATACCCCAACCCGTGAGCTATAGTTGACACCATACCCCAACCCGTGAGCTGTAGTTGACACCATACCCCAACCCGTGAGCTGTAGTTGACACCATACCCCAACCCGTGAGCTATAGTTGACACCATACCCCAACCCGTGAGCTGTAGTTGACACCATACCCCAACCCGTGAGCTGTAGTTGACACCATACCCCAACCCGTGACCTGTAGTTGACCCCATACCCCAGCCCGTGACCTGTAGTTGACACCATACCCCAACCCGTGACCTGTAGTTGACACCATAGCCCAGCCCGTGACCTGTAGTTGACCCCATACCCCAGCCCGTGACCTGTAGTTGACACCATATCCCAACCCGTGACCTGTAGTTAACACCATACCCCAACCCGTGACCTGTAGTTGACACAATACCCCAACCCGTGACCTGTAGTTGACACCATACCCCAACCCGTGACCTGTAGTTGACACCATACCCCAACCCGTGACCTGTAGTTGACCCCATACCCCAGCCCGTGAGCTGTAGTTGACCCATACCCCAGCCCGTGACCTGTAGTTGACACCATACCCCAACCCGTGAGCTGTAGTTGACCCCATACCCCAGCCCGTGACCTGTAGTTGACCCCATACCCCAGCCCGTGACCTGTAGTTGACACCATACCCCAACCCGTGAGCTGTAGTTGACACCATACCCCAACCCGTGAGCTGTAGTTGACCCCATACCCCAACCCGTGACCTGTAGTTGACCCCATACCCAGCCCGTGACCTGTAGTTGATCCCATACCCAATCCGTGAGCTGTAGTTGATCCCATACCCCAACCCCCGTGAGCTGTAGTTGACCCCATACCCCAACCAGTGAGCTGTAGTTAACACCATACCACAACCCGTGACCTGTAGTTGATCCCATACCCATCCTGTACTTAGCTAGTTGTGCTTGCAGGGGTTGAGCTTTGACTCTTTGGTCCCGCCTAAAGTACCGGACCTCATAGCCATCCTGTGGGCATACTTGACCCCATACCAATGCTGTAAGCAGTAGTGGACCCCATAACCATCCTACAAGTTGTAGTGGACCCCCATACCCATCCTGTGGATGATAGTTCAATTCAAATTCAAATTCAAATTCAATATAATTCAAATGTTTATTCAGGTAAAAGTACATACATGCATAGAAGATATTACAAACATAATGTTGGATTTATAGATAGAGCTAGTACATATAATACCTATAGCCACTAATACACACAGCGTTTCGGGCAAGGTGTGGGGAAATAAACACTTAGACTAAAACTTAATACTAATTGAGAATAAAGTTTAAATTGTGTTGGAAAAGGAAAGAAAAAGGGGGAACATGGCAGAAATCAGCAATTATACAAGTTGGTCAACAAACAGTATTGTTTGAAAATAGCAAGACATGGGTTGACATTTAAGGGGTAAGGTAGGTTACATGGAGTTTATTAGGTAGTACTTAGTTTTAAAAAAATTTGTCCCCTAACTTCCCTTGCCACTTTGGGGATATCATGTATGCGCATGGAGGTCCCTCCGGCCGCCACCTTACCCACTCGTGGGCTCCGGCCAGGTCATCCCCTCTCTTGTGAGAAACCATTTGGAGAAGTGGTAGTCCAGATGACGACTCTACTTAGATAGTTGGTTACCAGTTATCCTGGCTGCTGTTCACCTAAGCAAGACTATATTAACCCCTATGCACCCTGTGCACGGTGATCCTGGGACTAAGGTGGTCTGCCCCCTAGATGTGGTCTTGGACCATATTCTGTAGATGGAATATGTCCAGGTCAAGGCTTTCACAGAGCAAATCTCAAGGTCGCTCTTGGTGAGTCCCATATCCTGAAGACAGCGCATTCTCCTTGCACCATCCTCCTCTCCAATTAGGGTTATCAAAGAGGCGGATGCTGTGGGCTTCCTGGTAATTCCCTGATCTTTGAAGGATCTCTGGGGTGCCGTACTTGTTGCACTTGCTCTGATGTGGACGGGAGAGTGGAAAGTTACCAGCTGAGACCTGGGTGTCTAATATAAAGGCCTCATCACCTTTGCAAGCTATGATGTCAGGCTACAGAAGGGTCCCTCCATCCAGTATACGACTTCATGTTCACCTCAAAACCTCTTTGCCGTAGGCGGCCGGCTACGAACCGGGTGATATCGTCGTGAGTTTCACCCGAGCCCCATGTGTCTTGTAGCATGCTTGGGATATGTGACCTACGGTCCTGGTTTCTGGCAAGCATCGCACAGACCAGAAGCCTCGGGTCTACCCTAGCTACTCTAGACGGAGTGGCTACAACATTTGCCCTAATCTGGATGGCATGTGCAAAATCTCTTCCGCTTAGCAGACGGGTATGGATGCGACCCACTTGTGGCAAGATGGAACTCACAAGAAGACGCAAGCCGGCATCGTCGACCATGCTATACAGTTTTGTTTTCCACCTTCTAGAGCGCTGAGTTGTTCTGTTAGAAGGGGTTCCAGCGGCCGTGGTCGGTCTACCCCATCGATGCATTCGCGCTTGGAATGCGGGTAGGAGAGCCGATGCCACTACCACTGATCCTCCGACTCTACCAACGCCCCGAGTCGCTTGTTCTTCTGTAGCAGATTGATGTAGCAAAGTAAGGAATTCCTATGGCCACCATTTTTACGTCGGCATGAAAAAAAGGCATTTAGGAGTATCATGAGGTAGTCGCAGTCAGCCACGAAAGGCATGCAGCAGCCGCCGCTCAAGCGTCGCTAACTCGTCTTAAACACGCGTCCGAGAACACGCTGGTGGTCATCTTGGGGATTAGGTGGGTTTTAGTAGGTATAGCCTCTTGTGGGGTTTGAGTGGCGCCTTAGGGATGTTCGTCAGGCCGTCCTCAACAGGGAACCATAGGAGAGGCATCTGCCCCGGCCCCGATAAGTATTCCTAAATACTTATACTCGTCCGCCACACTCAGAGTACCGATTTCATCGTCCCCGACATAGCATGCCTTCCTGGTGGGGACATGCCAAGTCTTACGATGTGCATCGATCGCTATGCTTAGCGTACGGCATTTTGCAGCATTTACTTGAGAACAGAGCCACGCAATGTGTGGCAAATACTTGTTATAAGCTTCTGTGTTCTGGCAGCCGTCTCTGCTGCCACAACCAGATCGTCAGCGAATGCCAGTTCTGATACCTTTTCGCGCCCCCAGTTAACCCTTAGCCCCAAGTCCCTGCCTTAGTAATTGCCTCATCAATTATTAGGTTCAAGAGAAATGGAGACAGGAGGTCACCCTGTTTCACCGCCCTGGTGATCAGGATGTCCTTCGACTTCTCCCCTTGGCTGGTTATTACGTGAGGGTCGATCATAGCCCGACATTATATATGTCCTTAAAGCCTTTGGAATACCTTACGTTCATGGCCGATGGATGGCCGGATGGGAGAAGCTATCGAAAGCCTTCTCGATATCCAGAAACACTAGGTGCGTGTTGTGCTTGAGCGCACGAGCCTCAGCTAGGAGGGCATCCATGATCACCAGGTTTCAGAGCATCCGTCCATAGGGACAAAGGCCTTCTGTCACCTGTCGAATCTTACTGCCTCGGAGAGTCTGCTACTCAGAATCTTATGGAACAGCCTCACTATCGTAGATGACATGGTTATGGAGCGATAATGGGAAGGAGATTTGGGTTAGGTTTCTTAGCTAATAGCACTGTCATGTTCTTACGAAAAGGTTGTGGCAGGGATTCGTTTACCAACCACAGATTAAAAAACTTTGCAAACACCCTGACTGGTATAGCTTAAGTAAATGTATAGTGATACCGTCTGGGCCGGGAGCAGCATTGTTACTTGTCTTGAGAGCAACAAGGAAACTGGTTGAGAGGGTACAGCCTTTGATATGATTCGGAAGATCATTCCACATTCTGTCCCTTTATTTGTAGAGCATTTCTAGTTTGGTTAAGGCGTACTCTTGGAATATCAAATAGGTATTTGTTTCTGTGTGGTGCCCATGAGTTCTGTTACAACCTTCTAAGAAGCGTTTAAGGTCAGGAATGGCATTACAGTTCAGAGTTTTAAATATGTATAGAGTACACTTGAGAGGATGTGCAGACTTAATATCAAACATATTCAAAAATTTTATTAAGTGTTGTTTGGGGCCAGAGTTGATATTGGTTTAATAGCAGCTTTGTGTTGAGTAATTAGAGCAATTAGATGATGCCTCTAATTGCTCAACACTCTCACAATTCTCATGTCACAATCGATGTGGGAATGGTCCAGGACGGACCAAAATGTCGTCGTCCTTTCACTTTCCAGTGTGTGGTTTGGTCAACAAATTTCAGCCACGTTATTGTGACTTCTCGTCTGCACAGGAATTAGATGATTTTGGGTAGCAGAACCCCAAACACAAATACCATAATTAAGATAAGGAAGGTGAGAGAGTAATAGAGTCACCAGGGCAGGGCGAGGCACATATTATTGATCTTAAAAAGAATGCCAATAGTTTAGAAACATTTTTTTGCTATATTTAGAATGGTTCCCTGGAAATTCAGCTTGTTATCGATGAGGACACAAGGAATTTTCCATCTACATTGTTACTAATTTGGATATTGTATGCTTAGATTAATTTGATCTGAGGATTTATTACCAAAAAAAATAGAATGTTTTGTCAATGTTAAGGGTAAATTTGTTANGTGGGAAGCGCGGACACATACTGAGGGATTGTCCACATTAGTACGAGAGAATGAAAGAAGGCCCCTAGTGATGGTAGGCCTACTTTGAGGTGAAAGTGGAAGTGTAAGATTGACAGCTTTTGTTGATACGGAAAGCCAGGCAACTCTAATTAAAAAGTCAGCCTTCAGCGATTTAAGTATGCACGTCTTAAACGTAGCGCAAAGACATTAACAGCGGTCAATGGGGAAAAGATTGAGATCGTAGGTCAAGGTACACTTAATTTTGAAATTGGTGGGGAATTGCAACCCTCACACAGTTGATCGTAGAGAACCTTGATTTTCCTGGTCACATCTTAAGGGGGACTGATTTTCTGTCTCGATTTGATTATTCCTTGTCTGCTCAAAAAGGGGCTAGGAACTGCAGGTTGCAGTTGGGACAGACTTCCTACCCAGAGGAGATGATCGACAATCCCCCAGTTGTAGTTTCAATTACGAGGAAGCAAAAATATAATGCGCACTATCCAAAATTGATTTTTAAGTCTCTTCAGACACAGTTAAGAGGTCATGCGCATTGCATGCATTGACCAAACAGAGCTTGCCCACCACATTCTGTTAAAATTATTAAAGTAGCTTGGGACGTCACATCCAACCAGGTACCACCCTTCAGGTGGCAGGGAGATGTGATAGTTTATTATTCCTCATCACTTAATTGTAGTGCTTGATAAAGGTGCACTCATTCCAGTGTTAATCTTTCACATAAGACTTTTCGCTTCAGGGCAGGTGATAGGGTATCTCAGGGAACCATGGTGGAGGACACAGAAATCTTTCACCATGTGTCAGCTGAGACTCCAACCGTCACTGCAGAATGTAGTGCATTAAACATGACAGATACTAAAACCCATCCAAAGTACAGTATGAGACGAGAACATGTTGCACGTATTTAGAAGAGGTAGAAAAATTAATTTTGGCACTTGACTTGCAACATGTTACACAGGCGGATAGGAAGGCACTGAGAGGACTTTTGCAAAAATTCTCTAAATTATTTGTGACAGAGGATGACCAGATTGGTCTCCTTGATAGGATCGAGCACACCATTCCAACTGGTGATCATTTGTCCGTGTACACGAGACAGTGGAGGTTGCCGGAACAGGCAAAGAACATTATCAGGAAGGAGTGCCAGAAGATGTTGAGGCAGGCGTGATAGAGCCTAGTACGTCACCGTGGCTCTCTCCTGTTGTGCTAGTTCGGAAACCGGACGGTAGTTATCGCTTCTGTGTTGACTACTGGAAGGTAAACGAAATAACTAAGGGTGATGTGTATCCGTTGCCCCGAATACAGGAGATAATAGATCAATTGGTGCTGCAAAGTATTTTCAACTCTTGACGCGAAATCGGCGCATTGGGCAATTCCGGTAGCAGAACATGATAGGGATAAAACAGCGTTCTCGGATGGTAGGCACACTTATCAATTCCGTAGGATGCCGTTTGGTTTAAAGACAGCGCCTTCGCCGTTTCAGAGGGCCATCAACTTCATACTCAGCCCGGTCCTGGGTAGGCATTCTTTAGCATACCTGGATGATGTTGTGATATATTTAGGACGTTTGAGGAACACCTACGGGACTTAACTAGACTTTAACTTTGTTAGATCAGGCAGGGTTCAAGCTAAACGTTCAAAAGAGCACCCTGGCGGCCCAGAAATTCAAATTTCTGGGGTTCCAGGTGTGCCCAGACGGTATCCGATTTGACCCAGACTCTTGCCGCGCCATTGCTGACATACCTACTCCAAGGACAGCAAACGACGTGCGTAGGTTTTTGGGGGCGGCCGGATATTTTCGTCGTCATATTGAAGGTTTCACTGGCATTTCAGCACCCCTGACTGACCTGACAAAGAAAAATGCGAAGTTTGTTGGAAATCTAAGCATGACAAAGCCTATCGAAAACTGAAGGACCAACTAATCACGACACCGGTATTGGCTATTCCTGATTTTGAGAAAGAGTGGGAGGTGCACACTGACGCCAGCGGTATAGCTATTGGCGGGTGCTTAATTCAGCGAGATGCGGATAATTTACCCCATCCGGTAGCCTATTTCAGTAGAAAGGTCAAAGGTACTGAAGTTCGTTATTCAGCTACGGATCGGGAGGCACTGGCAGTAATAGAATCAGTTAGGTATTTCGAGCCTTACCTATTTCAGCGGCACTTTGTAATTTACACAGACCATCGAGCGTTAACACACATATTTAAAAAGCGAACAAAATGCCCACGAATGTCACGCTGGTCTCAAGAACTTTCAGCCCACTCATTCCAGATTTTGTACAAGCCTGGTCCAGCACATGTTTTGCCAGATACGTTAAGTAGAAACATAGCGTCAGTTAAAGTTAACGAAAATATTGAGAAAATTCCATCAGATAAAATGAGAGAATACCAGATGAGCGAGCCTAGATGGAAAGAGATTATTGAGTATTTAGAAGGAGGAAAATACCTAAAAGAAAAAGAACTTACCATTCATGATTTTGAAATGAAACAGGGCGTCCTGTATTGCGTTAATAGCCAGAAAGATAGGGCAGTATTTCAACTAGTTATTCTGGACGCGTTGCGGTCATCAGTGTTAAAGCTTGTGCATGCATCTAAAATTGCAGGGCATCCGGGGTCTTTAAAACCCACTTAAAGGCAAAGTCTCTATTTTATTTCCCAGGTTACTTTCTGAGGTAATCCAATACGTGAAGTCGTGCAATCGTTGCCAGAAAAGGAAAGGTACCCTTAAGGGACAAGCCCCACTTCAGGAATTTCCTGAAATTCGTGAACCTTTAGATCGTTTGGGGGCCGATTTGATTGATTTACATCACAGTCATTCTGGGAACATACGTGATAGTGCTGGTTGACGATCTGTCTAGGTACACTACACTAGTTGCATTACCTCAGAAGGATTCTCGTACGGTTGCAGATGCGCTCTTGCGTAGGTTCGTTACTGTATTCAGACCTCCTAAAGTTTTAGTCTCTGACCGGGGTCAAGAATTCAATGGCAATATATTTAGGGAAGTTTGTAAAATTTTAGAGACAACTTCGGCTTTTACAACAGCCTACCACCCACAAGCAAACGGCATGGCGTAACGGACTAATCGTTCAGTCAAGAATATGCTTGCAATCCTTGCTGAACATGACGCGAACTCTTGGGATGAACACCTACCCTATGTTCAATTAGCCTTGAATACTGCCATCCACCAATCGATTAACACCCAACCCCTTCATTTGTTTACTAGTAATTCATGCAATTTCCCCTCAGGTCTGTTTAACAGACAATATTGCATACGGGAGGACTATCCTTCAGAGGTCCTTGGAAAAATGAAAATGCATGCAATATTGCAGCTGAAGCGTCCAAGAAGGCACGGAATCGGCATGCTCATTTTTATGACAAGAAAGTGCGCCCTCTTGAGTTGAAGGAAGGAAGCCTCATATTGAGAGTGAATGAGGCTGCGCCCGCCAATCAGAGTAGGAAACTTGCTCCGAGGTGGCGAGGTCCATATAGAGTAGTTAAAAGGGCAGGGCCGGTTAATCTTGTCATAAAAGGAGTATTCGAGGACCAGGTGGAAAGGACAATTCATATAAATAAATTAAAACCATATCATGCTAGAGAGGAATTAGAACTGCCTTCAGGGGTCTAGTTCCTGACTCAGCAGTGCTGACTCATGGCTTCACCGACGAGTCAGGGGATGAGGATGACCCTCTGTCATCGCTCATCAGTAGTCAGGTGCAGTCTCGCCACCCTATGGTGACGAGATCTCGCGCTATACAGTAAAGTAACTTCCTTAGTATATTTTAGTATTCATTAGATTTTCCTGTAGAGGCAATGAGATGAACTATTACTATACTTAACTCGGGTAGCAGCTTTTACCGTGCTCTGGGGTTTCACCAAACCCAGAGTATATCTATGCTTCCGCTGTGTTGTATCTGTCTGTTCCCAGGTCTGATTGGTACACCGACCCAGTTGTTCTAGCCACACATGAACCTTGTCTGTAAAGACCGAGGGGGATGCATGTTACACAAAGCCCTCCCCCCACCAGACCCAGTAACCCATACATCAGTTACTTTGGGGATGAGTGACTGTCCAAGAGTTACTAGGCCGACGCCTCACGTCACTAACGAGGTTGTCAGGGCCAGCGAGCTGTCCACATTATAGCAGTCACCGGAGGTACCATACAACGCCGGGGAGGAAAACTCGAGGTCACCACTACCCACCTGCTGCGTCATCAAGACTGCAGCCATTCCAGCAGTGTTGGAGGAGAGGTCAAGAAAATGGAAAGCGAGTAGCATTACTCAAGAGTTTCGCCGGAAGACTAATGATTACGTCATCTGAAGCAACAGGAACGCGGAACTAAGGCGGTCACAGGTGGAAGGCACGATCTCCCTACAGAGTTCTGGGACTCACAATAGAAGGTCGCAAAATTGCCTACTTTGGCCTAAAGTCGGCGGTACGAGGGTATACACAGTTGGTGTTTACGGCCTAGTAACCTGCTGACATCAAGAAACGCCTGAGATGACGTGAGCAGTGATGGAAGACGGGATTCACCTGTTCTGCAAACAAGCAACCCGCCTCTACGACCCTCTGACACCATTCCTGTTACGAGACACCGTTGGTACATCCAGTCCTGCTCTGCTGTGGTCATCTGCGACGTCAAGTTTAACATCAAGACGGCCGTGTGAACTGTGATTGATATGAAGGCGTGTGGACTGTCGGGAGCAAGATCAATGGCCGAAGTAACAGTATTCTACAGCTGTCACTTGGCACTCAGCTCTAATACACTCTGTCGTCAGTCAAGAGTACCGGATGGGAGTACAAAAGGACCAGGTATCGACGTCGACGCATGGGACAAGAAAGATCGACACCGTCATCGTTAGCGACTACATTCAGCGTCCATCAGCATCAATTTTTTTTAATTACTCAATATGAACATTTGGTACAGAAGATAAAGTTGGCTCTGAACACCTGTATAAAGAAAATCAAAGACACTTGTGTTTAAATGTTGACAAACAGATTTAGAATCACAATACTTTGTGTAAATGTTGAAAAACAGATTTAAAATAAATATTATTCTGGTATAATGATATATGAAAATTTTATCCTATAAATTGGTCAGTAAATAAAATCAAAGCCTCCTGTGTAATTGTCTAAGCCCAGAACAAGCGGTTATGGAAAATATTGTGTGCTATTTTTTTCAGAATGTTTTAACACAGGAGAGGCGGATCAATATAAACATTGAAACTCTTACAGTGAGTGCGGACACTTGGCTGTAGAGTCAGCAGAAACCTGTGATATAGTTATAGAAGGAATTTTGTTTATATATTTTAGATACATGTAATAAAAACTAGGTGTGTTCCTTAGCATGTCATGGTTGACATTGATTGGGGAGTGGATAGTACACGGATGTGAACTTAGTAGAGTTCAGTGGTACGCTCCCGGATGACTGAAAGTTTAGTCTGTAGATATAAGTTTTTATGTTTCGTGTTGAGCATGATGTGTCTGGCTCTAGGGGACACATGAGGTTGGCTAGTGAAGAGCCAAGGGATTTTAATAGCTAGTCTTTGCTGTTAAATTAGGGACATTTTATTTAGCTATGTCAGTAAGTGTAGGATGTATGTTTGCTGATGTTGGAGGATTGCTGTCCGTTGACAGCCGAAACATTGATGAATTTCAACATGTTTATTGTGATGTTGCTGGACAGTCTGATGATTGTCAATTTTCTTAGTTAGGTTAGCTTTTGTTTGCGGCATGAGTTTGAGTTTGTTGAGGATTTGGATACTAAACCTCGTTACTTTTCGCGGTAAAATTAACAAAGTTTACTAAGTTGATGTGCGGGGGGGGGGCTGTAACAAACTAGTTTGTTGTAGGGATGATCCAGTATCTCTTTACGCATAGGAGTGTGGGAAGTTTGAACCACATGTAGGGACCCTACTGGGAACATGGGGCATCCCCTGGGAATTGACGGTTGAAATACAAAATGACTGGCGCCTTTGTCTCATAGTATCGTATAATGAATTATTCTACAGTATTCAGTAATTTAGAGAAATTAGTCTTCATTCAAATGGCATTCAATAGTATTCCTGTTTATAGCATCAAGAGTATCCTAATTGTCAGAATAATCAGTAAGTCACCATCAGTGACGTCACGAGTCGGGACTAGACCTTGGCGCGGAGTGACCTCGGCAACCTGGCGGTCACGGGTCATCAAAGTTTCCACATTCAGTATTTCACAAAGATCAAATAGCCATTTTGTAATTGGAAATAGCTCTTCCCTAAGATGCCTGTGTAATTAACTTCCGTTAAAAGAATTCAACTATCTGGGTCGTTCAGTTCAACAGAGATTAGTTGTTCAATTTAAACCCTACGAGTAAACTTAGTAAAGCCAGGCATAGGGATACCCAGCTGGCTTCTGTGTAGAACAGAGCGAGAGGGAAGAGCAGTGTGGAAAAAGCAGCGACTCGGGAAGGTGACCTTCACCCACCTCTCCCCTAGACCAGCACCACCACCGCTGGTCGTCATAAAAGGTATAGTTGATATGGTTTTGAGTATAGGAAGTTAGTCATCTCATTGCCTTTTAAGAAAGGAAGTGTTCAGCCAGGGAGTGCTTTGAATTAGATTTTGTTTAGTTTTGAATTAATCATTTAGCTAGTAAATTGCCTTTTTATTAATTTCACTTTTATGTACTATTATTTACATGTCCTGGCCACATGGTGCCCACGAGGCCGCGTTTCGTTGGGCGGCAGATTCTAACACCGATTAAGAATTCATTATCCCTTTGATTGTTAATATTGTCACTCTTTAATGTAAATTTATCCATCCCATATCAACTAGATGGGGATCAAGCCCCAAGGTTTATTGATTAGCATAATCAATCCAGACCTCGGTTATTGCTAAGTGTTAATGGTCTGGTGGTGGCAGCACAAGGCGATTCTAGAGTTTTGCTAGAGGTCTATTTCCACGTCATAAGGGTTGTAGAATCTTAAGCCGGTCAAACGGCTTAAGACCACGTGGCGTGGGGTTCGGCTAGAGTAATAGCTCTGGGGTCGCTTGGTTTGATGAAAATTAAATCAGAATGCGGACGGGGGTGAAGAAGAAGAAGGAAAAAGCCCCTCCTGTGTTACACCGTGAGCTGTAGTTGACCCCATACCCCAACCCGTGAGCTGTAGTTGACCCCATATGCCAACCCGTGAGCTGTAGTTGACCCCATATGCCAACCCGTGAGCTGTAGTTGACACCATACCCCAACCCGTGAGCTATAGTTGACACCATACCCCAACCCGTGAGCTGTAGTTGACACCATACCCCAACCCGTGAGCTGTAGTTGACCCCATACCCCAACCCGTGAGCTGTAGTTGACCCCATACCCCAACCCGTGAGCTGTAGTTGACCCCATACCCCAACCCGTGAGCTGTAGTTGACCCCATACCCCAACCCGTGAGCTATAGTTGACACCATACCCCAACCCGTGAGCTGTAGTTGACACCATACCCCAACCCGTGAGCTGTAGTTGACACCATACCCCAACCCGTGACCTGTAGTTGACCCCATACCCCAGCCCGTGACCTGTAGTTGACACCATACCCCAACCCGTGACCTGTAGTTGACACCATACCCCAGCCCGTGACCTGTAGTTGACCCCATACCCCAGCCCGTGACCTGTAGTTGACACCATATCCCAACCCGTGACCTGTAGTTAACACCATACCCCAACCCGTGACCTGTAGTTGACACAATACCCCAACCCGTGACCTGTAGTTGACACCATACCCCAACCCGTGACCTGTAGTTGACCCCATACCCCAGCCCGTGAGCTGTAGTTGACCCCATACCCCAGCCCGTGACCTGTAGTTGACACCATACCCCAACCCGTGAGCTGTAGTTGACCCCATACCCCAGCCCGTGACCTGTAGTTGACCCCATACCCCAGCCCGTGACCTGTAGTTGACACCATACCCCAACCCGTGAGCTGTAGTTGACACCATACCCCAACCCGTGAGCTGTAGTTGACCCCATACCCCAACCCGTGACCTGTAGTTGACCCCATACCCCAGCCCGTGACCTGTAGTTGATCCCATACCTCAATCCGTGAGCTGTAGTTGACCCCATACCCCAACCAGTGAGCTGTAGTTAACACCATACCACAACCCGTGACCTGTAGTTGATCCCATACCCATCCTGTACTTAGCTAGTTGTGCTTGCAGGGGTTGAGCTTTGACTCTTTGGTCCCGCCTAAAGTACCGGACCTCATAGCCATCCTGTGGGCATACTTGACCCCATACCAATGCTGTAAGCAGTAGTGGACCCCATAACCATCCTACAAGTTGTAGTGGACCCCCATACCCATCCTGTGGATGATAGTTCAATTCAAATTCAAATTCAAATTCAATATAATTCAAATGTTTATTCAGGTAAAAGTACATACATGCATAGAAGATATTACAAACATAATGTTGGATTTATAGATAGAGCTAGTACATATAATACCTATAGCCACTAATACACACAGCGTTTCGGGCAAGGTGTGGGGAAATAAACACTTAGACTAAAACTTAATACTAATTGAGAATAAAGTTTAAATTGTGTTGGAAAAGGAAAGAAAAAGGGGGAACATGGCAGAAATCAGCAATTATACAAGTTGGTCAACAAACAGTATTGTTTGAAAATAGCAAGACATGGGTTGACATTTAAGGGGTAAGGTAGGTTACATGGAGTTTATTAGGTAGTACTTAGTTTTAAAAAAAATTTGTCCCCTAACTTCCCTTGCCACTTTGGGGGATATCATGTATGCGCATGGAGGTCCCTCCGGCCGCCACCTTACCCACTCGTGGGCTCCGGCCAGGTCATCCCCTCTCTTGTGAGAAACCACTTGGAGAAGTGGTAGTCCAGATGACGACTCTACTTAGATAGTTGGTTACCAGTTATCCTGGCTGCTGTTCACCTAAGCAAGACTATATTAACCCCTATGCACCCTGTACACGGTGATCCTGGGACTAAGGTGGTCTGCCCCCTAGATGTGGTCTTGGACCATATTCTGTAGATGGAATATGTCCAGGTCAAGGCTTTCACAGAGCAAATCTCAAGGTCGCTCTTGGTGAGTCCCATATCCTGAAGACAGCGCATTCTCCTTGCACCATCCTCCTCTCCAATTTAGGGTTATCAAAGAGGCGGATGCTGTGTGCTTCCTGGTATATTCCCTGATCTTTTGAAGGATCTCTGGGGTGCCGTACTTGTTGCACTTGCTCTGATGTGGACGGGAGAGTGGAAAGTTACCAGCTGAGACCTGGGTGTCTAATATAAAGGCCTCATCACCTTTGCAAGCTATGATGTCAGGCTAGCAGAAGGTCCCTCCATCCAGTATACAGACTTCATGTTCCACCTCAAAACCTCTTTGCCGTAGGCGGCCGGCTACGAACCGGGTGATATCGTCGTGACGTTTCACCCGAGCCCCATGTGTCTTGTAGCATGCTTGGGATATGTGACCTACGGTCCTGGTTTCTGGCAAGCATCGCACAGACCAGAAGCCTCGGGTCTACCCCTAGCTACTCTAGACGGAGTGGCTACAACATTTGCCCTAATCTGGATGGCATGTGCAAAATCTCTTCCGCTTAGCAGACGGGTACTGGATGCGACCCACTTGTGGCAAGATGGAACCTCACAAGAAGACGCAAGGCCGGCATCGTCGACCATGCTATACAGTTTTGTTTTCCACCTTCTAGAGCGCTGAGTTGTTCTGTTAGAAGGGGTTCCAGCGGCCGTGGTCGGCTCTACCCCATCGATGCATTCGCGCTTGGAATGCGGGTAGGAGAGCCGATGCCACTACCACTGGATCCTCCGACTCTACCAACGCCCCGAGTCGCTTGTTCTTCTGTAGGCAGATTGATGTAGCAAAGTAAGGAATTCCTATGTCCACCATTTTTACGTCGGCATGAAAAAAGGCATTTAGGAGTATCATGAGGTAGTCGCAGTCAGCCACGAAAGGCATGCAGCAGCCGCCGCTCAAGCGTCGCTAACTCCGTCTTAAACACGCGTCCGAGAACACGCTGGTGGTTCATCTTGGGGATTAGGTGGTGTTTTAGTAGGTATAGCCTCTTTTGGGGTTTGAGTGGCGCCTTAGGGATGTTCGTCAGGCCGTCCTCAAACAGGGAACCATAGGAGAGGCATCTGCCCCCGGCCCCGATAAGTATTCCTAAATACTTATACTCGTCCGCCACACTCAGAGTACCGATTTCATCGTCCCCGACATAGCATGCCTTCCTGGTGGGGACATGCCACGTCTTACGATGTGCATCGATCGCTATGCTTAGCGTACGGCATTTTGCAGCATTTACTTTGAGAACAGAGCCACGCAATGTGTGGCAAATACTTGTTATAAGCTTCTGTGTTCTGGCAGCCGTCTCTGCTGCCACAACCAGATCGTCAGCGAATGCCAGTTCTGATACCTTTTCGCCCCCAGTTCAACCCTTAGCCCCAAGTCCCTTGCCTTAGTAATTGCCTCATCAATTATTAGGTTCAAGAGAAATGGAGACAGGAGGTCACCCTGTTTCACCGCCCCTGGTGATCAGGATGTCCTTCGACTTCTCCCCTTGGCTGGTTATTACGATTGAGGGTCGATCATAGCCCGACATTATATATGTCCTTAAAGCCTTTGGAATACCTTTACGTTTCATGGCCCGATGGATGGCCGGATGGGAGAAGCTATCGAAAGCCTTCTCGATATCCAGAAACACTAGGTGCGTGTTGTGCTTGAGCGCACGAGCCTCAGCTAGGAGGGCATCCATGATCACCAGGTTTTCAGAGCATCCGTCCATAGGGACAAAGGCCTTCTGTCACCTGTCGAATCTTACTGCCTCGGAGAGTCTGCTACTCAGAATCTTATGGAACAGCCTCACTATCGTAGATGACATGGTTATGGAGCGATAATGGGAAGGAGATTCTGGGTTAGGTTTCTTAGCTAATAGCACTGTCATGTTCTTACGAAAAGGTTGTGGCAGGGATTCGTTTACCAACCACAGATTAAAAAACTTTGCAAACACCCTGACTGGTATAGCTTTAAGTAAATGTATAGTGATACCGTCTGGGCCGGGAGCAGCATTGTTACTTGTCTTGAGAGCAACAAGGAAACTGGTTGAGAGAGGTACAGCCTTTGATATGATTCGGAAGATCATTCCACATTCTGGGTCCCTTTATTTGTAGAGCATTTCTAGTTTGGTTAAGGCGTACTCTTGGAATATCAAATAGGTATTTGTTTCTGGTGTGGTGCCCATGAGTTCTGTTACAACCTTCTAAGAAGCGTTTAAGGTCAGGAATGGCATTACAGTTCAGAGTTTTAAATATGTATAGAGTACACTTGAGAGGATGTGCAGACTTAATATCAAACATATTCAAAAATTTTATTAAGTGTTGTTTGGGGCCAGAGTTTGATATTGGTTTAATAGCAGCTTTGTGTTGAGTAATTAGAGCAATTAGATGATGCCTCTAATTGCTCAACACTCTCACAATTCTCATGTCACAATCGATGTGGGAATGGTCCAGGACGGACCAAAATGTCGTCGTCCTTTCACTTTCCAGTGTGTGGTTTGGTCAACAAATTTCAGCCACGTTATTGTGACTTCTCGTCTGCACAGGAATTAGATGATTTTGGGTAGCAGAACCCCAAACACAAATACCATAATTAAGATAAGGAAGGTGAGAGAGTAATAGAGTCACCAGGGCAGGGCGAGGCACATATTATCTGATCTTAAAAAGAATGCCAATAGTTTTAGAAACATTTTTTTGCTATATTTAGAATGTTTCCCTGGAAATTCAGCTTGTTATCGATGAGGACACCAAGGAATTTTCCATCTACATTGTTACTAATTTGGATATTGTTTATGCTTAGATTAATTTGATCTGAGGATTTATTACCAAACAAAATATAGAATGTTTTGTCAATGTTAAGGGTAAATTTGTTAGCAGTTAGCCAAAGATGGACTTTATTTCGTTCAGTTTTCACCTGCAACATTCAGAGCAAAAGGGTCAGGACTGGAGAAAATGAAGGTTGTGTCATCAGCAAATAAAATTGGTTTGATGTGTTGAGAGGCATTAGGAAGGTCATTAANAAAGCGTGATGTCGAAAGCTGGCGATATTTGTAGAATTTGTGGGTGGGGCTCATCTCATCTCTTCGTACATGCAACATATTGCTGTCTCTTCTGTGGTCAAACTGTTTGTGTGCAGTCTAGCGGGGAACACAGGAGAAACTGTGGAAGAGGTATATAGCTTCTTTTATTTACTTATTTATTTTCAAAAAGTGAAATATTTAGATGGTTTCCCTTACCTCCATGAGAGTGGGAGAGTGAGAGTATATATTTATACTCTATTTCCTTCCTAGGAGGCAAACATCACTCGTCTACTCCCCATACCAGAGAGGCTGGGTTCATATGCCTCGTGTGTGGTAAAACCACTCCGAGTCCTCACTCCACATTTGTCTGTGATACTTGTGAGACCTCTCTCTGTGAAGGGTTGGTCTCTGAGCATCTTCAAACATGCCCCCAAGGTTGGTGAATAAACCCCACTCCACCTTTATTTCTCTTATGAAGCTTTTCTGAGAAGTGTTGCCTTATTATTGCTATCACTATTATTATTATTATTATTATTATTATTATTATTATTATTATTATTATTATTATTATTATTATTATTATTATTATTATTTTCCAGGGGCGATTCAGTGGCAGGTAAAATCATCACAGGGTCAGTTAGGAGAGGAACATGACAAAGCACAGTGTGACAATAACCCCTTAAGCGGTGGTGGGGTTAGTCAGTCCAATGGTAATGGAGGGGGGGGGGGAGGAAGTGATGAGTGATGATGATAATGGTGATGATGATGGTGGTGGTGACATCTCTCAGGCAGGTCCTAGTGGTCTTAGACCTCTTGACAACAATAGAGATAATGGACTAATTAGTGATGAAAATTTCTCAGATGAGGAGGAGGATGTTATAGTCACCCCCCACTTAATTAATAGGGTGGGGGCCCTGGGGGATCTCTTCACTAGAATGGAATATTCCATCCCCCCAACCTTCGCCACAGACCCCATAGGGCTCCTAAGCAACTTTCGGGATTATTACATATCTGAAATAGAGAATTACATGAATTCTCTTAGGGGGCATGGTAATTTTACTTCTTCATTAAAAATCCTTCTCGAGGTGAAGGTTACACTTTTAAAACAACGACTCACAGAAGATGATGACTTTAGGGAACACTTCATAACGACACCTGCTAGACTGGTAACTCTTGAGGAGGTGGGTAATCTTATTGATAGCTGGGTGGGTTATATGATTACACGGTTGGAGGATCTCCTTTCAGAAACAGAAGGGAGTGGTTTCATACTATATAATGTCGATTTCCTGAAAATCGTCATCTGTAATGCCAGTGTAAGATCAGTTTTGGGGGATTATGTCCCTTATCCTCCCTTTCTAAGGGGGCGAAATGAGGTTTTCAACCCAAACCCTGTAGGAAACAACAGAACATGCATTATTCAATGCATCGCTGCTTTTCTGGCATCACAACAAGGGTGGAAATGGAGACGTATAGGGAGACTTGTAGAGTCTCACTCTAGGGTTAGGAAAATGGTCAAATACGACCATTTATCCTTCCCTCTCTCGTGGGAGGATATCTCTAAATTGGAGAGTAGTAATAAACTGTCCATTTTTTTGTATTCAATACACAAACATAGTGACGGTGTCTATCACGTCTCTCTTTGCCGTCGTGGCAGCAGACAGTACTCGGTCATAGTGCCATTATTGCTCTTGGGAGAGTCTCATGTGGCACTAATTAAAATTTCAACAAATTCCTACGGAACTTTACTCGTAGCCACAGACGAAAGACAGTCTTCTGTAGAAACTGTCTTTCAGAATATCAAAATTCCACAGAGCTAACAAACCACTCATCCTCCTGTGAGCTCACTCAGAAAATTATTTACCCACAGGAGGGGGACACACTTCATTTTACAAATACGGGGAAAGGTTACCCTCCTTCTCATGTGGCTTACTTCGACTTTGAGTCGTACTTAAGCACTGAGGATTGTCTAGGTTCTGTTACAGCCATACATAAGGCTATAGCATACAGCTATATAATTGTTGATAGGAACCACTCGGTTGTTGATAAATTTACATATTTTGGGGAGGACAGTGTCACTCATTTCATGCGACGAGTTGCTACCAAATGGGAAATTATCAGATCCACTCTTCCCTATTATGAAATAGACATGTCTCTTGAGGATATGGTTCATTTTAGGAGGCAGTCACACTGTCAGTTTTGTGAAGAGGTATTTACCCCCACCAATTTCAAGGTTCAACATCATGATCACCTTAGGGAAAAGCTCAATTATATTGGAGCTCTGTGTAACTATTGCAACCTTCGACACAAGAATGCCCTAGAGAGTTTAGTCCTAATTGCTCATAATATGTCTTATGACATGGGCTTAATTTTGAGGGAGTTTGCTATGGGTTCAAATATTAAGAGCAATATCCTCATGAGACAGGGAACGAAATATCTTAAGGTGGAAATAGGGAAGCTTAAATTTCTCGATTCACTGGCTTTTATTACAGGTAGTCTTTCATCCCTAGCAAAGACCCACATAGATTCAGCCAGCCCCTTAACATTCACTCACTCAATGATAGAAGGTTTGCCTAAAGAGAGTCACCACCTTCTCTTAAGGGGGAAACAATTTTTTCCTTATGAATATACCACTAAAATCAGCTGCTTTAATGATACAACACTCCCCCCTATTGAAATGTTTTACAGCTCCCTAAACAAATCAGGTATAACTTTGGATGAATATAGTCATTCTAAATTAGTATGGGAGACAACAAGGTGTAGGTCATTGAAGGATTACCTTCTCATTTATTTAAAGTGTGATGTCGGCTTACTAGCCGACATTTTTACACACCACAGAGTAATTCTAAATGACTTATATTCTTTAGAAATGACCCATTACTGTAGTCTCCCGGGCTATTCCTACGACTGCTTCTTGAAAAGCAGCAAAATATCGTTGGAGTTAAGTGCCGACGTGACGTTGCACAACCTCCTCTCACAAAACATTCGAGGAGGTTTTACAACTGCAGTTAGGAGTTACGTCAGAGCTAACAACCGATATGTCAACCCATCTTTTAACCCCCGGGAGGATAGATCTTCATTCTTACTGTATTTAGATTTCAACTCCCTTTATGGGAGTTGTATGACTAAGAAATTGCCCTATGGGGGACTAAGGAGACTATCATCTGATGAGATGAACTCCTTCATTAGTGAAGGGAAAATAATGACAGAACAGCCATTCTCTTCTAACAAAGGCTACTGGCTCTTAATTGACACCAAACACATAAGACCTGAAATAGCTAGACTAACAGACGATCTACCCCTTTGTTTACACCATAGGGGAATAAGTATGATGGATATCTCCCCATTTAGTAAGGGACTTCTGGAAACAAATAACATTACAAAGCTCCCTAAAAAAAATATTAAACTGGTTGGTGATCATCTACCCAAACAACAATATTTCATATCACTTCACCTTTTACAGCTATTTATTGAGATAGGTCTTGAAGTACAGACTATTCATGCAATTTATGAGTTCCATCAGTCTGATTTTATGGCGGGATTTGTTAACACAAACGTTAACAATAGAAATGCCTCCACCAGTAACGATAGGAAAACACTTTTTAAGTTGCTGACTAACAGTGTTTTCGGTAAAACACTACTGAACCCAACCCGTTATGCCATTGACACCAAACTAGTGACTTCTGCTAGAGTCTTTTTACGGGAGGTGAAGAATCCACGCTTTAAACGAATGGTGCATTTAGGTGACAATAAATTATTGTCTGTCAGTTCCAGACCATTCATTAAAATTACTCATCCTAATTACATTGGGTTCCAGATTCTTGAGCTAGCAAAATACAGTTTGTACCATTTTTGGTACCGAGTACTTAAGGGGCACTATTCAGATAGAGTACAACTGCAGTATAGTGATACAGACAGCTTCATATTTAGCTTACTCAGCGAAGATGTCTTTGACGAGATGGGGAAAGAACCCCTTAGATCATGGTTAGATACGAGTAACTTTCCTGTAACTCACCCTTTATATGACCCGTCTAAAAAAGGCGTTCTAGGACTTTTAAAGTCAGAAGTTTCAGACAGACACATCCTTGAAGTTGTAGCACTTAAGCCCAAAATGTATAGTGTGCTTTTGCACGATAATTCAAATTCCATCACCGCTAAGGGTATTCCTCGCGCTGTGCAAAGATCTTTAACACATAGCCACTTTAAAGAGACCCTACACAGTAATGGAGTAGTAAATACTTTCCATTATTCACAAATTAGGAATGTGGGGGGCAAATGTCAACTGTTTTCAATTCTAAGAAAGGCTTAAGCGCATTTGATGATAAGCGCTTTTACCTCAACAAATACACTAGTCTAGCGTATGGACACCCAGACATACCACCGGATGCCCGGGGAATGTCCCCCGAGAGTGAAGGTGGTGACGTCATTGATCCACAAGGTGCGGAAGGACAACAGCCCTCCAGTGAGAGTGAACCCTATGACGTCAGTAGTCCAATACCTGAGGGAGAAGAATCACTACACCCAATTCACTCTCTGGGTGATGATGATGAGTCATCATCTTCATCCCAGGGGGAGGAGGGGGAGGAAGACCCCACAACGGACCTGTGGGCGCGGAGGCGTCATCTGGTGGGGAAGTATTATAAAGGGGGGGGGGATGACTTACAATTTGACTATGTTTAACCCTACTGTACTTTGTTTAATATAATCTATAAAACATATGGCTTATTTCTTTTCCCCTTTTAAGTATATAATCTTAAAATAAAAAAAAACACTTACAACAACTAGGAGGTGTGGGGTCCCCCCTTACAACACATTAGGGGTGGGGACATTAATAAATTCTTTGATTTTTAATACTCCTTAAATGCTCTTATATATAAGAAGGGTGAAGTCAAGGCCATTAGGTGCAAGGAAGGGTACGGCTGTCCACCCAAGGTCACCAAGTACGATATGGGTCTGAACATATATATATATGTATATAGTCCTGGAGGGATCGTTCAGTCTTGAACGATTATATATACCCCTAAATACTATATGTGTGTCAGGAGGGCGTTGACCCTCTTACGGTTCACTCAAGGTCACCCAGTACGAGGGAGGGTGGGGGACCCCACCTCTACTCAGACTAACCTGTTTTTTGTTACACCCGACCCATAGAGGGAATGAGGAGGGGTGTGGCTGGCTCTCACCCGTGTTTATTATACAATAAATTCATTTTTTTTTACTTAAATATACTGTCATACTACCACTGTATAAATGAACATATCCATACCGCTATATACAACAGTTATCTCCAGTTTCCACCGTTTTCTCGACCACTACTACTCTCCCCCCAGATGACCTAATATGGAGTGGCACTATGTGGCTCCCCGCTTCTGATTTCCTTATCTGATTTCCATACAAGGGTGGCATAGGAAGGCACTTTCCCATCTACTGACGCCCCGTCATTGTAGGATTCTGCGACAGCAATGGGGAATGGCATAGGGTTAAATTAGGCTAGCTGAACCTGCTGGAGACAGGAAAAGACCTCTACTCCGACCAGGAGCAGAGGTGGACCACGTCTCGTAGGTACAGCAGCGCAGGACAGAATGCCACCCTTGGGTGGGAATCTGGTGCCGTGGCGTCCCCTGGCTAGGCCTGGCCAATCAGGGACGCCCAGGGCCTAAGGCACTCGAGCCGGACCCAATCAGAGAAGAGCCGGCTGGTGACATCACGTCATCGGCAGGGAACCATCAGGCCCTTGAAACAACGTCCCCTTACAGCCATCTCTCCCTCTCCCTGTTGCTGGGCACCTAGAGACCAGGTTTCATGCAAAACCTGTAACTATTCACTGAGAATTCCCATCGCAACGAGGGTTTGATCTTTGGAATACTGAAGGCATCCCCATTCGAATGAGATGTAATTTCGACCTTCTATCTCCACTAACAAGGAAGAGAGGGTTTTTGTGCACACCCTGTGCACATCTCTGAAATTTTTATAAGGCCAAAATACCTCTTTCTTCTACTTTCCAATAAATGTAAGCTAGCTGAGAAGTGGGCCAAAATCCAACTTCTCACACCAGGTACTGCCGGCCACACCTAATGGCAAACACCGGCGAGTTCACTTTCATCAACAGGGGCCAGTCCACACACACCATATCACATACACAATGTGCCAATACCCCACCTCCGCTCTCCAGGTACACACTGGCAGAGGGTTCAGCAACACGCTGACAGGGGTTTCACACAATCACATACAGGGGTAGATAACACCCTGGCATGAGTCTCTAGTTATAAAGAACTAGTCCAACATGCCGCCACAGCCTTAGACACAGAGATGCGCACGGCAAAGACTGGCGCTCAGTCGTCCCCCTACACTGAGGCGTTAAGCAATGTCGAGGGGGATCAGAGGAGTAACTGTGGCGCGGGTTCGTCAGGCGGGAAGCAGACCACAGCTGCACGTTCGAGCCACACTGCGCAGAGTACAAACAGCGACCCGCGGAGGTGTTACTCCTGTGGGAAGCGCGGACACATACTGAGGGATTGTCCAGACATTAGTACGAGAGAATGAAAGAAGGCCCCTAGTGATGGTAGGCCTACTTTTGAGGTGAAAGTGGAAGGTGTAAGATTGACAGCTTTTGTTGATACGGAAAGCCAGGCAACTCTAATTAAAAAGTCAGCCTTCAGCGATTTTAAGTATGCACGTCTTAAACGTAGCGCAAAGACATTAACAGCGGTCAATGGGGAAAAGATTGAGATCGTAGGTCAAGGTACACTTAATTTTGAAATTGGTGGGGAATTGCAACCTCACACATGTATGATCGTAGAGAACCTTGATTTTCCTGGTCAATCTTAATGGGGGACTGATTTTCTGTCTCGATTTGATTATTCCTTGTCTGCTCAAAAAGGGGCTAGGAACTGCAGGTTGCAGTTGGGACAGACTTCCTACCCAGAGGAGATGATCGACAATCCCCCAGTTGTAGTTTCAATTACGAGGAAGCAAAAATATAATGCGCACTATCCAAAATTGATTTTTAAGTCTCTTCCAGACACAGTTAAGAGGTCATGCGCATTGCATGCATTGACCAAACAGAGCTGCCCACCACATTCTGTTAAAAATTATTAAAGTAGCCTTGGGACGTCACATCCAACCAGGTACCACCCTTCAGGTGGCAGGGAGATGTGATAGTTTATTAATTCCTCATCACTTAATTGTAGTGCTTGATAAAGGTGCACTCATTCCAGTTGTTAATCTTTCACATAAGACTTTTCGCTTCAGGGCAGGTGATAGGGTATCTCAGGGAACCATGGTGGAGGACACAGAAATCTTTCACCATGTGTCAGCTGAGACTCCAACCGTCACTGCAGAATGTAGTGCATTAAACATGACAGATACTAAAACACCATCCAAAGTACAGTATGAGACGAGACATGTTGCACGTAATTTAGAAGAGGTAGAAAAATTAATTTTGGCACTTGACTTGCAACATGTTACACAGGCGGATAGGAAGGCACTGAGAGGACTTTTGCAAAAATTCTCTAAATTATTTGTGACAGAGGATGACCAGATTGGTCTCCTTGATAGGATCAAGCACACCATTCCAACTGGTGATCATTGTCCGTGTACACGAGACAGTGGAGGTGCCGGAACAGGCAAAGAACATTATCAGGAAGGAGTGCCAGAAGATGTTGAGGCAGGACGTGATAGAGCCTAGGACGTCACCGTGGCTCTCTCCTGTTGTGCTAGTTCGGAAACCGGACGGTAGTTATCGCTTCTGTGTTGACTACTGGAAGGTAAACGAAATAACTAAGGGTGATGTGTATCCGTTGCCCCGAATACAGGAGATAATAGATCAATTTGGTGCTGCAAAGTACTTTTCAACTCTTGACGCGAATCGGCGCATTGGGCAATTCCGGTAGCAGAACATGATAGGGATAAAACAGCGTTCTCGGATGGTAGGCACACTTATCAATTCCGTAGGATGCCGTTTGGTTTAAAGACAGCGCCTTCGCCGTTTCAGAGGGCCATCAACTTCATACTCAGCCCGGTCCTGGGTAGGCATTCTTTAGCATACCTGGATGATGTTGTGATATATTTTAGGACGTTTGAGGAACACCTACGGGACTTACTAAGACTTTAACTTGTTAGATCAGGCAGGGTTCAAGCTAAACGTTCAAAAGAGCACCCTGGCGGCCCAGAAATTCAAATTTCTGGGGTTCCAGGTGTGCCCAGACAGTATCCGATTTGACCCAGACTCTTGCCGCGCCATTGCTGACATACCTACTCCAAGGACAGCAAACGACGTGCGTAGGTTTTTGGGGCGGCCGGATATTTTCGTCGTCATATTGAAGGTTTCACTGGCATTTCAGCACCCCTGACTGACCTGACAAAGAAAAATGCGAAGTTTGTTTGGAAATCTAAGCATGACAAGCCTATCGAAACTGAAGGACCAATAATCACGACACCGGTATTGGCTATTCCTGATTTGAGAAAGAGTGGGAGGTGCACACTGACGCCAGCGGTATAGCTATTGGCGGGTGCTTAATTCAGCGAGATGCGGATAATTTACCCCATCCGGTAGCCTATTTCAGTAGAAAGGTCAAAAGGTACTGAAGTTCGTTATTCAGCTACGGATCGGGAGGCACTGGCAGTAATAGAATCAGTTAGGTATTTCGAGCCTTACCTATTTCAGCGGCACTTTGTAATTTACACAGACCATCGAGCGTTAACACACATATTTAAAAAGCGAACAAAATGCCCACGAATGTCACGCTGGTCTCAAGAACTTTCAGCCCACTCATTCCAGATTTTGTACAAGCCTGGTCCAGCACATGTTTTGCCAGATACGTTAAGTAGAAACATAGCGTCAGTTAAAAGTTAACGAAAAATATTGAGAAAATTCCATCAGATAAAATGAGAGAATGCAAGATGAGCGAGCCTAGATGGAAAGAGATTATTGAGTATTTAGAAGGAGGAAAATACTCTAAAATGAAAAAGAACTTACCCATTCATGATTTTGAAATGAAACAGGGCGTCCTGTATTGCGTTAATAGCCAAAGATAGGGCAGTATTTCAACTAGTTTATTCTGGACGCGTTGCGGTCATCAGTGTTAAAGCTTGTGCATGCATCTAAAATTGCAGGGCATCCGGGGGTCTTTAAAACCCACTTAAGGCAAAGTCTCTATTTTATTTCCCAGGGTTACTTTCTGAGGTAATCCAATACGTGAAGTCGTGCAATCGTTGCCAGAAAAGGAAAGGTACCCTTAAGGGACAAGCCCCACTTCAGGAATTTCCTGAAATTGTGAACCTTTAGATCGTTTGGGGGCC
>WNGS01006388.1:0-23898 GCA_020271785.1 Procambarus virginalis | reverse complement strand
GGGCCCACCACCATCTCCCTGGGCCCACCACCATCTCCCCTGGACCCACCACCATCTCTTTGGACCCACCACCATCTCCCTGGACCCCACCACCATCTCCTGAACCCACCACCATCTCCCTGGACCCCACCACCATCTCCCTGGCCCACCACCATCTCCCTGGGCCCAACACCATCTCCCTGGGCCCACCACCATCTCTCTCTGGGCCACCACCATCTCTCTGGGCCCACCACCATCTCCCTGGGCCCACCACCATCTCTCTGGACCCCCACCATCTCCCTGGACCCACCACCATCTCCCTGGCCCAACACCATCTCCCTGGCCCACCACCATCTCTCTGGGCCCACCACCATCTCTCTGGCCCAACACCATCTCCCTGGACCACCACCATCTCCCTGACCCACCACCATCTCCCTGGGCCCACCACCATCTCCCTGGGCCCACCACCATCTCCCTGGACCCACCACCATCTCCCTGGGCCCACCACCATCTCTCTGGACCCACCACCATCTCCCTGGACCCACCACCATCTCCCTGAGCCCAACACCATCTCCCTGGGCCCACCACCATCTCTCTGGACCCACCACCATCTCCCTGGACCCACCACCATCTCCCTGGGCCCACCACCATCTCTCTGGGCCACCACCATCTCCCTGGCCCACCACCATCTCCCTGGACCCACCACTATCTCTCTGGACCCACCACCATCTCCCTGGACCCACCACCATCTCCCTGGGCCCACCACCATCTCCCTGGACCCACCACCATCTCCCTGGACCCACCACCATCTCCCTGGGCCCACCACCATCTCTCTGGACCCACCACCATCTCCCTGGACCCACCCTCCTCCCTGGACCCACCACCATCTCTCTGGGCCCACCACCATCTCTCTGGACCCACCACCATCTCCCTGGACCCACCACCATCTCCCTGGGCCCACCACCATCTCCCTGGGCCCACCACCATCTCCCTGGACCCACCACCATCTCCCCTGACCCACCACCATCTCCCTGGACCCACCACCATCTCCCTGGGCCCACCACCATCTCCCTGGACCCACCACCATCTCTCTGAACCCACCACCATCTCCCTAGGCCCACCACCATCTCCCTGGCCCTCCACCATCTCCCTGGACCCACCACCATCTCCCTGGACCCACCACCATCTCCCTGGACCCACCACCATCTCCCTGCCCACCACCATCTCTCTGGGCCCACCACCATCTCCCTGGACCCCCACCATCTCTCTGGACCCACCACCATCTCCCTGGACCCACCACCATCTCCCCCTGGACCCACCCCATCTCTCTGGGCCCACCACCATCTCCCTGGACCCACCACCATCTCTCTGGACCCACCACCATCTCCCTGGGCCACCACCATCTCCCTGGACCCACCACCATCTCTCTGGGCCCACCACCATCTCCCTGGACCCACCACCATCTCTCTGGACCCACCACCATCTCCCTGGGCCCACCACCATCTCCCTGGACCCACCACCATCTCTCTGGGCCCACCACCATCTCCCTGGGCCCACCACCATCTCCCTGGACCCACCACCATCTCTCTGGACCCACCACCATCTCCCTGGACCCACCACCATCTCCCTGGACCCACCACCATCTCCCTGGGCCCACCACCATCTCCCTGGGCCCACCACCATCTCCCTGGACCCACCACCATCTCCCTGGCCCAACACCATCTACCTGGGCCCACCACCATCTCTCTGGACCCACCACCATCTCCCTGGCCCCACCACCATCTCCCTGGGCCCACCACCATCTCTCTGGGCCCACCACCATCTCCCTGGCCCACCACCATCTCCCTGGACCCACCACCATCTCTCTGGTCCCACCACCATGTCCCTGGACCCACCACCATCTCCCTGGGCCCACCACCATCTCCCTGGACCCACCACCATCTCCCTGGCCCACCACCATCTCCCTGGGCCCACCACCATCTCTCTCGGCCCACCACCATCTCCCTGGACCCACCACCATCTCCCTGGCCCAACCCATCTCCCTAGGCCCACCACCATCTCCCTGGGCCCAACACCATCTCCCTGGCCCACCACCATCTCCCTGGGCCCACACCATCTCCCTGGCCCACCACCATCTCTCTGGGCCACCACATCTCCCTGGGCCCACCACCATCTCCCTGGGCCCAACACCATCTCCCTGGGCCCACTACCATCTCTCTGGGCCCACCACCATCTCTCTGGCCCACCACCATCTCTCTGGGCCCACCCATCTCTCTGGGCCCACCACCATCTCTCTGGCCCACTACCATCTCTCTGGGCCACCACCATCTCTCTGGGCCCACTACCATCTCTCTGGGCCCACCACCATCTCTCTGGGCACACCACCATCTCCCTGGGCCCACCACCATCTCTCTGGGCCCACCACCATCTCTCTGGGCCCACCACCATCTCTCTGGCCGACCACAATCTCTCTGGGCCCACCACCATCTCTCTGGCCCACCACCATCTCTCTGGGCCCACCACCATCTCTCTGGGCCGACCACAATCTCTCTGGGCCCACCACTATCTCTCTGGGCCCCCACTATCTCTCTGGGCCCACCACCATCTCTCTGGGCCCACCACCATCTCTCTGGGCCCACCACCATCTCTCTGGGCCCACCACCATCTCTCTGGGCCCACCACCATCTCTCTGGACCCACCACCATCTCTCTGGGCCCACCACCATCTCCCTGGACCCACCACCATCTCTCTGGACCCACCACCATCTCTCTGGGCCCACCACCATCTCTCTGGGCCCACCACTATCTCTCTGGGCCCACCACCATCTCTCTGGGCCCACCACCATCTCTCTGGGCACACCACCATCTCTCTGGGCCCACCACTATCTCTCTGGGCCCACCACCATCTCTCTGGGCCCACCACCATCTCTCTGGGCCCACCACCATCTCTCTGGGCCCACCACTATCTCTCTGGGCCCACCACCATCTCTCTGGGCCCACTACCATCTCTCTGGGCCCACCACCATCTCTCTGGGCACACCACCATCTCCCTGGGCCCACCACCATCTCTCTGGGCCCACCACCATCTCTCTGGGCCCACCACCATCTCTCTGGGCCGACCACAATCTCTCTGGGCCCACCACCATCTCTCTGGGCCCACCACCATCTCTCTGGGCCCACCACCATCTCTCTGGGCCGACCACAATCTCTCTGGGCCCACCACTATCTCTCTGGGCCACCACTATCTCTCTGGGCCCACCACCATCTCTCTGGGCCCACCACCATCTCTCTGGGCCCACCACCATCTCTCTGGGCCCACCACCATCTCTCTGGGCCCACCACCATCTCTCTGGACCCACCACCATCTCTCTGGGCCCACCACCATCTCCCTGGACCCACCACCATCTCTCTGGACCCACCACCATCTCTCTGGCCCACCACCATCTCTCTGGGCCCACCACTATCTCTCTGGGCCCACCACCATCTCTCTGGGCCCACCACCATCTCTCTGGGCACACCACCATCTCTCTGGGCCCACCACTATCTCTCTGGGCCCACCACCATCTCTCTGGGCCCACCACCATCTCTCTGGGCCCACCACCATCTCTCTGGGCCCACCACCATCTCTCTGGACCCACCACCATCTCTCTGGGCCCACCACCATCTCCCTGGACCCACCACCATCTCTCTGGACCCACCACCATCTCTCTGGGCCCACCACCATCTCTCTGGGCCCACCACCATCTCCCTGGACCCACCACCATCTCTCTGGGCCCACCACTATCTCTCTGGACCCACCACCATCTCTCTGGACCCACCACCATCTCTCTGGGCACACCACCATCTCTCTGGGCCCACCACCATCTCTCTGGCCGACCACCATCTCTCTGGGCCCACCACCATCTCTCTGGGCCCACCACCATCTCCCTGGACCCACCACCATCTCTCTGGACCCACCACCATCTCTCTGGGCCCACCACCATCTCTCTGGGCCGACCACCATCTCTCTGGGCCCACCACCATCTCTCTGGGCCCACCACCATCTCTCTGGGCCCACCACCATCTCTCTGGGCCCACCACCATCTCTCTGGGCACACCACCATCTCTCTGGGCCCACCACCATCTCTCTGGGCACACCACCATCTCTCTGGGCCCACCACCATCTCGCTGAGCACACCACCATCTCTCTGGGCCCACTACCATCTCGCTGAGCCCACCGCTTCCATATCTCTGTTGTTGTTGTTTAAGATTCAGCAATTGGGAACAAAAAGTTCCAAGTAGCACGGGCTATGGTGAGCCCGTAATGGACTTACCTGGCACAGGAGCGGTGCTGAATATGCTGCTGTCTCTCCTGAGCAGATGGCCCTTAAATACCTCCTGGATCCACCAATGACCCTTCGAGTTGAGAGGTATTATTATTATTAACATCTTTATTGACAAAATTAATTACAATTTTGCCTACTCTGAGGATTTTGATAGTCTGATTAAGGTGAGGATAATGCTAGTATTCACTGTCACGCAGGACAGAGGGTCATACATAAGACAATAGGTCTAAACTGTAGGCTGAAGCAAATATATATCATGGTTATAATCAATGTTTTAATGTATGGATATGTGAAAACAACTTTCTACTGTGCACTGCCACACAAGGGCAGGGATGGGTTCATAAGTGAAGCAGCTTAGAAGTAATATATATATAAAAATTGTTCTTCATTCTTTAAAATGGACAAGCAAATTTTGGGTAAATTGTTAGGATGTCGTCCAGAACACCTGAGTCAATAAAATAGTTACACAGTTGGTGGTACAAGAGGCCAGGAGGTCTAAAGTCCTTTACGGTTTCACATTCATCAATGTAGTGTTCTAGTGAATGCATTAAAGGTTTATCACAGAGTTTACAATCTGAGTATTCTGGTAGTGGCTCAGCCTCACTAACCTGCCAGATGTGTCTATAGCCAAGGCGAATTCGCGCAATGACTACATCACATTGCCTGGTCTGGTTACTGTGCTGACCATACAAATACCTATTATTACAAAACTTGTCATAACTTTTAATACTGCAGCTTTCAGGTCTCTGGGCATTTCTTAGTTCTTCTAAATCTGAATTAATTTCTTTAATTTGTATGTTTCTAATAACTGCATTAGATAGTCCAAAGTCATAATCAATGTTTTCTTTCCTGCAAGCCTCATTGGCCAATCGATCTACGAAGTCATGTTTTCCGACTCCAACATGGGATGGGATCCACACAAATTTTATACAAGAGTTATTATCATTGGCAAAAATTACATTCCATTTAATATTACAAGCTACTTCCGACATACATTGTGATGGGTTATTTAAGGACTGCAGAGCACTTTTAGAGTCAGAAAATAACTCCACCACCATTGAGCTTAAGGTATTCAGTGGCTAGATAAATGCCCAATAGCTCGGTCTGTGTCGTGCTAGCCCAGTTGTTCAATCTCTGTGTACTAGACATGATAATTTCATTCCCTTTATACACTGCACATGCACAACCTATTCTACCAGTGCCTAACTGCACAGAGCCATCAGTGCAGTTATTATGCAAGGCATAATAATCAACAACAGATCGTATAAAGGCAATATAAAAACTACGGGCATATTTTATGTTAATGCCAAATCCTTTGCCAACAAGAGTTTTGAGAGGTTTAAGACGCTCAACTAGTTTTTTGCGAAGGTTGCTGACGAGATTTGCATCATTAACCTCGACTCCAAGATATTTATAAGACTCGCAAGTCTCCACGGGCACTCCATTAATAGTATAGTTAACATGAAGAGAATGGGGAATAAGAACCCTTGTTTTATCAACAGAGATTATGAGGCCACATTCTACTACTTTCTTGGAGAATGCATCAAGTAACACTTGTAGCCTTGGTTTACTGTGTGCCATAATACAAATATCATCAGCATAACATATAACAGTTTCCGTAGGTTGTACAGGTATGTCATGGATAAGTTTGTGCATAAGTATATTGAAGAGCATAGGGCTTAGGACACCACCTTGAGGTGTGCCTAGTTCGAATGCATCTGTCCTTGTACTTTTAACTCCTTTAAATAGGACACTAGCACGCCTGTTGGATAGGTAGCTCTTTATCCAACTCAGAAGATTACCTTTGATTCCAAATTCAGCAAGCTGCTCTAATATTATTTCGAGTTGAGAGGTGAGGCGGGCCACCGTCCCTGGCCGCCTGCCCTCGGCCTGCCTACGGTAACACTGGACATTTTCAACACACGTTAAAGAGCAACTAATCATGTATAAAACAACAATAGAATCTTTGTATGCAAATTAAGTCTTTTTTTCGGGCATTAAATTAAATTTCTGCACAAAACAAAGTTTTCAAAATTAACATGAACTGAATTTTGTTAATCCTTTCACCTTTCTTCCCAGAGAGGCATTTTTAATTCTAGTATATACAAGAAAACTATTAGTAAATTAAACAATATTATTATTCTTTACACTGGGGATAAAAAAATATTAGTACATCAACTTTCGGTGGCTTAAACCAGCCAAAACAATTTATTTGCATATCTAAAAATTTTAATAACGCACAAGCATTGAGTCTGATGGAGGGAAGAAATAGCCTAAGCTACTCAATGCATTGGAGATATATTTTATGATCTCAATAAACATATTTAATGTTAACTTGAACCTGAGTCTGATCAACTCACCGCTGGCTCTTGTCTGGTCTCTGTAGTCAGACGGTACCTATAACTCGGCACTGAGGCGACCACAGACCGTATCTGTACCCCATTACCGTCTGCTACTGACCAACAATGCTATCTACGCTACACTACTGATTTGACAGATGATTCAGCAGTTGTGGACAGGTGGCGGTGAGACGGCGCCTGGCAGTGATATGGCGCTGCCAAGCTTGGCGACCCCGCCCTAAACACTCACTCCTACCGCAAGCCTAAACACTCACTCCTGCCGCAAGCCTAAACACTCCCTCCTACCGCAAGCCTAAACACTCACTTCTACCGCAAGCCTAAATACTCACTTCTACCGCAAGCCTAAACACTCACTTCTACCGCAAGCCTAAACACTCACTTCTACCGCAAGCCTAAACACTCACTTCTACCGCAAGCCTAAACATTCACTCTTACCGCAAGCCTAAACATTCACTCCTACTGCAAGCCTAAACATTCACTCCTACTGCAAGCCTAAACATTCACTCCTGCCGCAAGCCTAAACACTCACTTCTACCGCAAGCCTAAACACTCACTCCTACCGCAAGCCTAAACACTCACTCCTACCGCAAGCCTAAACACTCACTCCTACTGCAAGCCTAAACACTCACTCCTACCGCAAGCCTAAACACTCACTTCTACCGCAAGCCTAAACACTCACTTCTACCGCAAGCCTAAACATTCACTCCTACCGCAAGCCTAAACATTCACTCCTACCGCAAGCCTAAACATTCACTCCTACCGCAAGCCTAAACACTCACTTCTACCGCAAGTCTAACACTCACTCCTACCGCAAGCCTAAACATTCACTCCTACCGCAAGCCTAAACACTCATTACTACCGCAAGCCTAAACATTCACTCCTACCGCAAGCCTAAACACTCACTTCTACCGCAAGCCTAAACACTCACTTCTACCGCAAGCCTAAACACTCACTTCTACCGCAAGCCTAAACACTCATTACTACCGCAAGCCTAAACATTAACTCCTACCGCAAGCCTAAACACTCACTTCTACCGCAAGTCTAACACTCACTCCTACCGCAAGCCTAAACATTCACTCCTACCGCAAGCCTAAACACTCATTACTACCGCAAGCCTAAACATTCACTCCTACCGCAAGCCTAAACACTCACTTCTACCGCAAGCCTAAACACTCACTTCTACCGCAAGCCTAAACACTCACTTCTACCGCAAGCCTAAACACTCATTACTACCGCAAGCCTAAACATTCACTCCTACCGCAAGCCTAAACACTCACTTCTACCGCAAGTCTAACACTCACTCCTACCGCAAGCCTAAACATTCACTCTTACCGCAAGCCTAAACATTCACTCCTACTGCAAGCCTATCCCACTCCTACCGCAAGCCTAAACATTCACTCTTACCGCAAGCCTAAACATTCACTCCTACTGTAAGCCTAAACATTCACTCCTACCGCAAGCCTAAACATTCACTCCTACCGCAAGCCTAAACATTCACTCCTACTGCAAGCCTAAACATTCACTCCTGCCGCAAGCCTAAACACTCACTCCTGCCGCAAGCCTAACCCACTCCTACCGCAAGCCTAAACATTCACTCTTACCGCATGCCTAAACATTCACTCCTACTGCAAGCCTAAACATTCACTCCTACTGCAAGCCTAAACATTCACTCCTGCCGCAAGCCTAAACACTCACTCCTGCCGCAAGCCTAACCCACTCCTACCGCAAGCCTAAACATTCACTCTTACCGCAAGCATAAACATTCACTCCAACTGCAAGCCTAAACATTCACTCCTACTGCAAGCCTAAACATTCACTCCTGCCGCAAGCCTAAACACTCTCTCCTACCGCAAGCCTAAACATTCACTCCTGCCGCAAGCCTAAACATTCACTCCTACCGCAAGCCTAAACATTCACTCCTACCACAAGCCTAAACATTCACTCTTACCGCAAGCCTAGACACTCACTCCTACCGCAAGCCTAAGCACTCATTACTACCAATTCAATTTCTTTCTTTATTATGCACCACATACCCATCCCGTGGGCGGTGGTGTAAAGGATTACAGAGGCACATAATCGGTTCAGGAACTGAACCCTTTAGTTCATTTAGGTAAGCAAATAACAATTTTTTGACGCTAGTTGCACAATTATTAATGTTATATATACATGTACACATACTCATACATACATGTACGTATATATACATATACATATATATATATATTATATATATATATATATATATATATATATATATAATATATATATATATATATATATATATATATATATATATATATATATATACACATATATATTTAATCACCTACACAAATACACACTTTGTATGGCCTTGGAACAGTACAGATGACTTCCTGTTGGATAGGTAGCCTCTTATCCACCGTAGAAGCCATCCTCCAACATTCATTTTAGCAAGTTCGCTCAGAATGACGAGTGGGTTAGCAATGTCAAAGGCTGACTTAAGATCTAGGAAAGTGGTATATGACCTATCAGTATGCAGGGTGAGGAATGTGGTAATACAGTGATGTACACTCTTTCCATGCGTAAAGCCATATATCTGGGGGAGACAACATGTTACTAATTCTGTAAAGAAGACGGTTACAATAACAATGTTACTAATTATGTAAAGAAGACAGTTGAGAACCATCCTCTCAAGACACTTACAGAGACAACTAGTGAGGGAGATTGGGTGAAAAGCACTCTGCTGGTTGGGTTTAGAAATGGGAATAATAAGACTGTTGGTCCATGACTTTGGAAGCTCCCCAGTTACATAGCTCATGTTATACAATTGAAGCAAGGGATTCCCTGGAACTAGCAGAAGCATACGCAGTATGCCGTAAGTAACCCACTCCTACCGCAAGTCTGAACGTTCATTCCTACCGCAAACCTAAACACTCACTCTTGCCGCAAGCCTTAACATTCTCTCCTAACGCAAGCTTAAACACTCACTCCTACCGCAAGCCAAAACATTCTCTCCTAACGCAAGACTAAACACTCACTCCTACCGCAAGCCTAAACATTCTGTCCTGCCGCAAGCCTAAACACTCACTCCTGCCGCAAGCTTAAACACTCACTTTTACCGCAAGCCTAAACACTCACTCCTACCGCAAGCCTAAACATTCTGTCCTGCCGCAAGCCTAAACACTCACTCCAACCGCAAGCCTAAACATTCTGTCCTGCCGCAAGCCTAAACACTCACTCCAACCGCAAGCCTAAACATTCTGTCCTGCCGCAAGCCTAAACACTCACTCCTACCCGCAAGCCTAAACATTCTGTCCTGCCGCAAGCCTAACATTCTGTCCTGCCGCAAGCCTAAACACTCACTCCTACCGCAAGTGTAAACATCCTGTCCTACCACAAGCCTAAACACTCACTCCTACCGCAAGCCTAAACATTCTGTCCTGCCGCAAGCCTAAACATTCTGTCCTACCGCAAGCCTCAACACTCACTCCTACCGCAAGCCTAAACATTCACTCCTGCCGCAAGCCTAAACATTCACTCCTACCGCAAGCCTCAACATTCACTCCCACCGCAAGCCTAAACATTCTGTCCTACCGCAAGCCTCAACATTCACTCCCACCGCAAGCCTAAACATTCTGTCCTGCCGCAAGCCTAAACACTCACTCCTGCCGCAAGCCTAAACATTCACTCCTGCCGCAAGCCTCAACATTCACTCTCACCGCAAGCCTAAACATTCTGTCCCACCGCAAGCCTAACACTCACTCCTGCCGCAAGCCTAAACATTCACTCCTGCCGCAAGCCTCAACATTCACTCTCACCGCAAGCCTAAACATTCACTCCTACCGCAAGCCTAAACATTCTGTCCTGCCGCAAGCCTCAACATTCACTCTCACCGCAAGCCTAAACATTCACTCCTACCGCAAGCCTAAACATCTGCCCTGCCGCAAGCCTAAACATTCTGTCCTACCGCAAGCCTCAACATTCACTCCCACCGCAAGCCTAAACATTCTATCCTACCGCAAGCCTCAACATTCACTCCCACCGCAAGCCTAAACATTCACTCTCACCGCAAGCCTAAACATTCACTCCTACCGCAAGCCTCAACATTCTGTCCTGCCGCAAGCCTAAACATTCTGTCCTACCGCAAGCCTCAACATTCACTCCCACCGCAAGCCTAAACATTCTGTCCTACCGCAAGCCTCAACATTCACTCCCACCGCAAGCCTAAACATTCACTCTCACCGCAAGCCTCAACATTCACTCCCACCGCAAGCCTCAACATTCACTCCCACCGCAAGCCTCAACATTCACTCCCATCGCAAGCCTAAACATTCTGTCCTACCGCAAGCCTCAACATTCACTCCCACCGCAAGCCTCAACATTCACTCTCACCGCAAGCCTAACATTCACTCCTACCGCAAGCCTAAACATTCTGTCCTGCCGCAAGCCTAAACATTCACTCCTACCGCAAGCTCAACATTCTGTCCTGCCGCAAGCCTAAACATTCTGTCCTACCGCAAGCCTCAACATTCACTCCNACAGGCCTGGCGCCACGCTACGCCACCATGACGCCCTGACGACAGTCACTATACAGGCCTGGCGCCACGCTAGGCCACCATGACGCCCTGACGACAGTCACTATACAGGCCTGGCGCCACGCTACGCCACCATGACGCCTGACGACAGTCACTATACAGGCCTGGCTCCACGCTAGGCCACCATGACGCCCTGACGACAGTCACTATACAGGCCTGGCGCCACGCTACGCCACCATGACGCCCTGACGACAGTCACTATACAGGCCTGGCGCCACGCTACGCCACCATGACGCCCTGACGACAGTCACTATACAGGCCTGGCGCCACGCTAGGCCACCATGACGCCCTGACGACAGTCACTATACAGGCCTGGCGCCACGCTACGCCACCATGACGCCCTGACGACAGTCACTATACAGGCCTGGCTCCACGCTAGGCTGCCATGACGCCCTGACGACAGTCACTATACAGGCCTGGCGCCACGCTAGGCTGCCATGACGCCCTGACGACAGTCACTATACAAGCCTGGCGCCACGCTAGGCCACCATGACGCCCTGACGACAGTCACTATACAGGCCTGGCTCCACGCTAGGCTGCCATGACGTCCTGACGACAGTCACTATACAGGCCTGGCACAACGCTAGGCCACCATGACGCCCTGACGACAGTCACTATACAGGCCTGGCACAACGCTAGGCCACCATGACGCCCTGACGACAGTAACTATACAGGCCTGGCACCACGCTAGGCCACCATGACGCCCTGACGACAGTCACTATACAGGCCTGGCGCCACGCTAGGCCACCATGACGCCCTGACGACAGTCACTATACAGGCCTGGCACCACGCTAGGCCACCATGACACCCTGACGACAGTCACTATACAGGCCTGGCTCCACGCTAGGCCACCAGGATGGTGACGACAACAGTGACACTATTCGGGCCTGGCACCACGCTAGGCCACCAGGATGGTGACGACAACAATGACACTATACGGGCCTGGCACCACGCTAGGCCACCAAGATAGTGAGGACAACAGTGACACTATACGGGCCTGGCACCACACGCGGGCACCATCATACACTGACAACAGTGACACTATACGGGCCTGGCAACTAACGCGGGCACCATCATACAGTGACAACAGTGACACTATACGGGCCTGGCACCACACGTGGGCACCATCATACAGTGACAACAGTGACACTATACGGGCCTGGCACCACACGCGGGCACCATCATACAGTGACAACAGTGACACTATACGGGCCTGGCACCACACGCGGGCACCATCATACAGTGACAACAGTGACACTATACGGGCCTGGCACCACACGCGGGCACCATCATACAGTGACAACAGTGACACAATACGGGCCTGGCACCACACGCGGGCACCATCATACAGTGACAACAGTGACACTATACAGGCCTGGCACCACACGCGGGCACCATCATACAGTGACAACAGTGACACTATACGGGCCTGGCACCACACGCGGGCACCATCATACAGTGACAACAGTGACACTATACGGGCCTGGCACCACACGCGGGCACCATCATACAGTGACAACAGTGACACTATACGGGCCTGGCACCACACGCGAGCACCATCATACAGTGACAACAGTGACACTATACGGGCCTGGCATCACACGCGGGCACCATCATACAGTGACACTATACGGGCCTGGCACCACACGCGGGCACCATCATACAGTGACAACAGTGACACTATACAGGCCTGGCACCACACGCGGGCACCATCATACAGTGACAACAGTGACACTATACGGGCCTGGCACCACACGCGGGCACCATCATACAGTGACAACAGTGACACTATACGGGCCTGGCACCACACGCGGGCACCATCATACAGTGACAACAGTGACACTATAGGGGCCTGGCACCACACGCGGGCACCATCATACAGTGACAACAGTGACACTATACGGGCCTGGCACCACACGCGGGCACCATCATACAGTGACAACAGCGACACTATACGGGCCTGGCACCACACGCGGGCACCATCATACAGTGACACTATACGGGCCTGGCACCACACGCGGGCACCATCATACAGTGACAACAGTGACACTATACGGGCCTGGCACCACACGCGGGCACCATCATACAGTGACAACAGTGACACTATACGGGCCTGGCACCACACGCGGGCACCATCATACAGTGACAACAGTGACACTATAGGGGCCTGGCACCACACGCGGGCACCATCATACAGTGACAACAGTGACACTATACGGGCCTGGCACCACACGTGGGCACCATCATACAGTGACAACAGTGACACTATACGGGCCTGGCACCACACGCGGGCACCATCATACAGTGACAACAGTGACACTATACGGGCCTGGCACCACACGTGGGCACCATCATACAGTGACAACAGTGACACTATACGGGCCTGGCACCACACGCGGGCACCATCATACAGTGACAACAGTGACACTATACGGGCCTGGCACCACACGAGAGCACCATCATACAGTGACAACAGTGACACTATACGGGCCTGGCACCACACGCGGGCACCATCATACAGTGACACTATACGGGCCTGGCACCACACGAGAGCACCATCATACAGTGACAACAGTGACACTATACGAGCCTGGCACCACACGCGGGCACCATCATACAGTGACAACAGTGACACTATACGGGCCTGGCACCACACGTGGGCACTATCATACAGTGACAACAGTGACACTATACGGGCCTGGCACCACACGCGGGCACCATCATACAGTGACAACAGTGACACTATACGGGCCTGGCACCACACGAGAGCACCATCATACAGTGACACTATACGGGCCTGGCACCACTCGAGAGCACCATCATACAGTGACAACAGTGACACTATACGGGCCTGGCACCACACGCGGGCACCATCATACAGTGACAACAGTGACACTATACGGGCCTGGCACCACACGAAGGCACCATCATACAGTGACAACAGTGACACTATACGGGCCTGGCACCACACGCGGGCACCATCATACAGTGACAACAATGACACTATACGGGCCTGGCACCACACGCGGGCACCATCATACAGTGACAACAGTGACACTATACGGGCCTGGCACCACACGCGGGCACCATCATACAGTGACAACAGTGACACTATACGGGCCTGGCACCACACGCGGGCACCATCATACAGTGACAACAGTGACACTATACGGGCCTGGCACCACACGAGGGCACCATCATACAGTGACAACAGTGACACTATACGGGCCTGGCACCACACGAGAGCACCATCATACAGTGACAACAGTGACACTATACGGGCCTGGCACCACACGCGGGCACCATCATACAGTGACACTATACGGGCCTGGCACCACACGTGGGCACTATCATACAGTGACAACAGTGACACTATACGGGCCTGGCACCACACGCGGGCACCATCATACAGTGACAACAGTGACACTTTACGGGCCTGGCACCACACGAGAGCACCATCATACAGTGACAACAGTGACACTATACGGGCCTGGCACCACACGTGGGCACTATCATACAGTGACACTATACGGGCCTGGCACCACACGAGAGCACCATCATACAGTGACAACAATGACACTATACGGGCCTGGCACCACACGTGGGCACCATCATACAGTGACAACAGTGACACTATACGGGCCTGGCACCACACGCGGGCACCATCATACAGTGACAACAGTGACACTATACGGGCCTGGCACCACACGAGGGCACCATCATACAGTGACAACAGTGACACTATACGGGCCTGGCACCACACGTGGGCACTATCATACAGTGACACTATACGGGCCTGGCACCACACGAGGGCACCATCATACAGTGACAACAGTGACACTATACGGGCCTGGCACCACACGAGAGCACGATCATACAGTGACAACAGTGACACTATACGGGCCTGGCACCACACGCGGGCACCATCATACAGTAACAACAGTGACACTATACGGGCCTGGCACCACACGAGAGCACCATCATACAGTGACAACAGTGACACTATACGGGCCTGGCACCACACGTGGGCACTATCATACAGTGACAACAGTGACACTATACGGGCCTGGCACCACACGCGGGCACCATCATACAGTGACAACAGTGACACTATACGGGCCTGGCACCACACGAGAGCACCATCATACAGTGACAACAGTGACACTATACGGGCCTGGTACCACACGTGGCCACCATCATACAGTGACAACAGTGACACTATACGGGCCTGGCACCACACGCGGGCACCATCATACAGTGACAACAGTGACACTATACGGGCCTGGCACCACACGAGAGCACCATCATACAGTGACACTATACGGGCCTGGCACCACACGTGGGCACTATCATACAGTGACAACAGTGACACTATACGGGCCTGGCACCACACGCGGCACCATCATACAGTGACAACAGTGACACTATACGGGCCTGGCACCACACGAGAGCACCATCATACAGTGACAACAGTGACACTATACGGGCCTGGCACCACACGAGAGCACCATAACACACTACACCTCACGCCGTGCTGCTATACAAACATAAAGTAAACACAAGATGAAGATGATAATATAGAGAAGAGATGGAGGAGGGTGCCAGCCCCGGGCCGCCCACCAGGTGTAGACTGACTGTTGCCGACCCGCTGCTGCCTGCCGCTGGCACCGGAGTGCCGCTGGCACCGGAGTGCCGCTGGCTCCGGAGTGCCGCTGGCACCGGAGTGACGCTGGCACCGGAGTGCCGCTGGCACCGGAGTGACGCTGGCACCGGAGTGCCGCTGGCACCGGAGTGACGCTGGCACCGGAGTGCCGCTGGCACCGGAGTGACGCTGGCACCGGAGTGCCGCTGGCACCGGAGTGACGCTGGCACTGGAGTGCCGCGCCTCACAGGCTGGCTGGCACTTAGGGCGGGAGAGAGTAGCTATAGGGGTGGATAGGTGCTGGTCTGGATAGTGTGGCGGATAGTTAGGAGTGGTGGCCGGGAGGGGAGCGTAGGTAGGTTGGGTAGCCATACATCTCTCCGGCAGCTGCCGCAGCCTTGTCCATGGGTGCCGCGTGCAGCTGCGGCGCGCGACTCAACAGGTAAGGGGACATCATGTGGCTGTAGTAGAGGTATGGGTATGGGAGGGAGCCGCCGGGCAGCCCCGCAGGGAGGCTGGCGTGGAGCCCCGTAGAGTATGTGGGCGAGGGCAGGCATGGGCGCGGCGCCGCAGGACACATCAGGTTCACTTCGTGGTGCCGAATATCCGCGGGCATTATGGGCGGCGTGTGCGCCTTCCTGCTGTCGGCCGCCGCCGCCGCCGCCATCATGGAGGCGGCGGACATGAAGGGTGACACTAGGGAGGTGGCCGGCTCCTCCACCTCTGACTTAATAATCCGTGGAGGAGGGAGGAAGGGCGGGGGCGGCGTCGGAGGACTCTCCACCTCCACCTTCTCGTCGCCAAGATCCTTCTCTACCGACATGGACGACGCCGGTCGGTCCTCAATGTCCGACGTGTCGAGGTCGCCGCTGTCGACACTAGCGCGCTTGTCCAGGGTCGCTGCGGAAGAGAACAACACCATCAGTACACCAAGTCGTGTCTACATATTTAATTCTCCTCATATATATATTTTGTTAACTTTCAATGAAATTCAGAAACCCTATAATTAACCCAAATTTCAAAACGATGCTCACTATGCGTCGCTACACGTGCGCTCACTGTGCGTCGCTACACGTGCACTCACTGTGCGTCGCTACACGTGCGCTCACTGTGCGTCGCTACACGTGCACTCACTGTGCGTCGCTACACGTGCACTCACTGTGCGTCGCCACACGTGCACTCAATGTGCGTCGCTACACGTGCGCTCACTGTGCGTCGCTACACGTGCACTCACTGTCCGTCGCTACACGTGCACTCACTATGCATCGCCATACGTGCGCTCACTGTGCGTCGCTACACGTGCACTCACTGTGTGTCGCCACAAGTGCGCTGACTGTGCGTCGCCACACGTGCACTCACTGTGCGTCGCTACACGTACACTCACTGTGCGTCGCCACAAGTGCGCTCACTGTGTGTCGCCACACGTGCGCTCACTGTGCATCGCCACACGTGCGCTCACTGTGCGTCGCCACAAGTGCGCTCACTGTGTGTCGCCACAAGTGCGCTCACTGTGTGTCGCCACACGTGCGCTCACTGTGCATCGCCACACGTGCGCTCACTGTGCGTCGCCACACGTGCACTCACTGTGCGTCGCCACAAGTGCGCTCAGTGTGCGTCGCTACACGTGCACTCACTGTGTGTCGCCACACGTGCACTCACTGTGCGCCGCTACACGTGCGCTCACTGTGCGTCGCCACAAGTGCGCTCACTGTGCGCCGCTACACGTGCGCTCACTGTGCGTCGCTACACGTGCGCTCACTGTGCGCCACTACACGTGAGCTCACTGTGCGTCGCCACACGTGCGCTCACTGTGCGTCGCTACACGTGCGCTCACTGTGCGCCGCTACACGTGCGCTCACTGTGCGTCGCTACACGTGCGCTCACTGTGCGTCGCCACAAGTGCGCTCACTGTGCGTCATAGTAATATAATTCCTAAAGTTATAAGCCTAAAAATGTGCAATATAATACATAATTTTAAGCCAGATACCATCATGTGTTTCAGTAGTGTTCTCAGGCGTGGTGGTCATTTCCCCGGCCTGGGGCGGCGTCCCCCCAGACCTCTTCTTGGAGTGCAGCAGATGGCCGTTCTCCCGGAAGCCTTTAGCGAAGGGGTTGTTGTGGATCTTGAGCTGTCTGATGTGGTCGTTCTGGTAGGCTGTGACTGCCATGAAGCAGGTCTGAGGGAAGTTGAACGTGTTGAAGGCTGCCCAGTGGAGGGACACTAGGTCTGGCGCCGCCACAATGTGAATTCTCGTCTGGTACTTGTGCATGGAGTTGAGAATGATGTGTCCTTGTTGGTCCAGGTTGTTGTTGGTCAGCTTGAGCTTCTGGAAGCTGATGGGATGACGCATCCACTGTGCACCCGAGGCGGGGAGTCCGGGTGGATGTAGAGACGGCCGGGCATGTGGGGCTCGGCCTTGCCCGCCACTACCCATCCTGCCTTGGAACTTGTACCGGGAGTCGTCCGCTGTGAACGATGTCCATCAGAACGAAATATTAGTGTTGGGTTCCAGCCCGCTAGCGGACACCTTCAACCTTCACCCTCGGGAACATCTGCCTGAAACAAGGAAAAATTATACTTCAGATTAAAATTAAACAAACTGAAATGTGCTCTCAAGCATGTAGATGAGCATGTAGAATAGTAGAAAGATCACAATGCAAAAGTGACTCAAACATTTGTGCTCAAACAGTGAGAGCTGCGACACTGGCCGAGGACACACACAAACACAACACATCAAACACTTCTCAATCTTACTCCACACATGATCACCGTAACTCCTCAGCCCCCGCCGCCCCTCTCCTTTGCCCCCATATGGGCCCACCACCATCTCCCTAGAACCCAACCACCATCTCATCGCCTGGGCCCAACCCACACTCAACATCTCCACGGGGCCCTATCCAACCCATCTCCTGGGCCCCACCACACATCTCCCTGGGGCCCCACCACCATCTCTCTGGGCCAACCACCATCTCCCTGGGCCCACCACCACCATCTCCCTGGGCCCACCACCATCTCCCCTGGGCCCACCACATCTCCCTGGGCCCACCACCATCTCCCTGGCCCACCACCATCTCCCTGGGCCCACCACCATCTCCCTGTCGCCACACCATCTCCCTGGGCCCCCACCACCATGCTCCCTGGGCCCAACACCATCTCACTCCGGGCCCACCACCAGTCTCCCTGGACCAACCCAACATCTCCCTGGACCCACCACCATCCTCTCTGGCTTTTCCCTGGGCCCCACCATCTCTCTGGCCCCACCACAACCATCTCCCTGGACCCACCACCATCTCACCTGGACCCGACCACCATCATCCTCTGGACCCACCACCATCCTCTGGCCCCACCACCATCTCTCTCTCTGGACCCCCCACCATCTCCCTGGCCCACCACATCCCCTGTACCCACAAACTCTCCCTGGACCACCACCGCCCCTGGCCCACCACCTCTCCCTGGGCCCACCACCGATCTCCGGACACCACCAACACCATCTCCCTGACCCACCACCATCTCCCTTACCCACAACCATCTCCCTGGGCCCAGCGAACCAATCTCCCTGGTACCCACCAGAGGCGGGCTCCCTTTCCCCCCCCATCTCCCTTGCCCCACCACCATCTCCCTTACCCACACTCTTCCCTGACCCACCACCCTCTCCCTTGACCCACCACCATCTCTCTGGGCCCCACACCATCTTCCCTTGACCCACCACCCACCACCATCTCTCTGGACCCAACCACCATCTCCCTGTACCCACCACCATCTCCCTGGACCCACCACCATCTCCTGTGACCAACCACCAATCCTCCCTGGCAACCACCATCTCCCTCCTGGCCCACACCATCTCCCTGGACCCACCACCACCATCTTCTCCCGGACCCACCACCATCTCCCTGGCCCCCCCACCATCTCCCTGGGCCCACCAACCATCTCCCTGGACCCACCACCATCGTCTCTGCCACCACCATCTCCCTGGTCCCACCCCATCCCCTGGGCCTCCCCACCATCTCCCTTGACACCCACCATCTCCCTGGACCCACACCATCTCCCTGGACCCACCACCATCTTCCTGGGCCCACTACCATCTCTCTGGGCCCCAATAGCTCCCTGACACACCACCTTCTCTGTCCCCCACCATCTCCTGGAACCCACCACCATCTCCCTGGGCCCACTACCATCTCTCTGGGCCCACCACCTCTCCCTGGACCAAACAACACCATCTATCTGGACCCCCACCACCCAACCAGCCATCTCCCTTGGCCCGCACCACCATCTCCCTGGAACACCACAATCTCTCCTGGGCCCCCACCATCTCCTGGACCCACCAACATCGTCCTCTGGACCACAACACAACCATCTCCTGGCCCACCCAATCTACCTGGACCCCCACATCTTCTCTGGGCCCCACCACCATCTTCCCTGGGCCCACCACCATCTCCGCTGGACCCACCCCATACTCTTTGGACCCACCACCATCCTCCCTGGACCCACCACCATCTCATATTCCTGAACCACCACATCTCCCTTGCCCCCAACATCTCCCTGGGCCCACCACCATCTCCCTGTGCCCACCACATCTCCCCTGGGCCCCACCATCTACTTCTGGGCCCACCACCTATCTCTCTGGGCCCACCAACCATCTCCCTGGTCCCACCACCATCTCTCTTGACCCCACCATCTCCCTGACCCACCCAACATCTCCCTGGGCCCAACACCATCCTTCCCTGGCCAACCACCATCTCTCTTGGCCCACCCCATCTCCTCTGGGCCCAACGACCATCTCCCTGGACCCACCACCATCTCCCTGACCCAACCCATCTCCCTGGGCCCCCCAACCATCTCCCTGGGCCCACCCCCATCTCCCTGACCCCCACCATCTCCCTGGGCACACCACCATCTCTCTGGAACCACCACCTCTCCCTGGACCCCACCACCACTTCCGAGCCCAACACGCATCTCCCTGGGCCCACCCCCATCTCTCTGGACCCACCACCACCATCTTTCCTGGACCAACCACCATCTCCCTGGCCCGAAGAGTGACAAATCTCTCTTGGCCAACCAACCATCTCCGTGGTCCCCCCACCATCTCCCTTGACCCACCACTATCTCTCTGGACACCACCTCTCCCTGACCCACCACCATCTCCCTGGGCCCAAACATCTCCCTGGACCCCCCACCATCTCCCTGGACCCACCACCATTCCCTGGGCCCACACATCTCTCTGACCCCACCCACCATCTCTCCCTGGACACACCACACATTCTCCCTGGACCCACCACCAATCTATCTGGGCCACCCCTCTCTCTGTACCCACCACCATCGCCCTGGACCCACCACCATCATCCCTGGCCACCCCAACCTCTCCCTGGGCCCACCACCATCTACCCCCTGGCCCCCCCACCATCTCCCTGGACCCACCACCATCTCCCTGGACCCCACCAACATCTCCCTGGGCCCAACACCATCATCCCTGGCCCCACCACCATCTATGCTGAAACCCATCCCCACCATCTCCCTAGGCCCACCACCATCTCCCTGGGCCCTCCACCATCTCCCTGACCCACCATACCTCTCCCTGGACCCACCACCATCTTCCTGGGCCCACTACCATCTCTCTGGGCCCACCACCACCTCTCTGGGCCCACCACCATCTCCCCTGGACCCACCCACCACTCTCTGGACCCACCACATCTCCCTGGAGCCCACCAACCCATCTCCCTGGACCCACCCACCTCTCTCTGGCCCACCACCTCTCCCTGGCCCACCAACCATCTCTCTGGACCCCACCACCCTCTCCCATGGGCCCACCACCATCTCCCTGGACCCCCACCATCTCTCTGGGCCCCCACCATCTCCCTGGACCACCACCATCTCTCTGGAACCACCACCCATCTCCCTGGGCCCCACCAACATCCCCTGGACACCCACCACATCTATCTTGGCCATCCACCATCTCCCTGGGCCCACCCCATATCCCTGGACCCCACCACCATCTCTCTGGACCCACCACCATCTCCCTGCCCACCACCAATCTCCCTGGACCCACCACCTCTCCACTGGTCCCACAACCATCTCCCTTGTCCACCACCACAGTGGTCCCCTGGGACCCACCACCACCATCTCCCTGGGCCCAACACCATCTACTGGGCCCACACCACTCTCTGGACCCCCACCATCCCCTGGCCCCACCACCATCTCCCTGGGCCCACCACCATCTATCTGGGCCCACCACCATCTCCCTGGGCCAACCACCCATCTCCCTGGACCCACAACCAATCATCTCTGGTCCCACCACCATGGTCCCCTGGAACCCACCCCCCATCTCCCTGGGCCCACGCACCATCTCCCTGGACTCCACCACCACCATCTGCCCTGTGGCCCACCCCATCTCCCTGGGCACACCACCAATCTCTCTCAGGACCACCACCACTCCCCTGGACCCCACCACCATCGTCCCTGGGCCCAACAACCATCTCCCCCTAGGCCCACCACCATCTCCATCTCCTGGTCCCAACACCATCTCCATGGGCCACCACCATCCCTGGACCCACCACCATCTTCCTGGGCCCACTACCATCTCTCTGGGCCCACCACCATCTCCTGGGCCCCACCACCACGCCCTGGGCCCAACAAACCATCTCCCGGTGCCCACTACATCTCCGGGGCCCACCCCATCTCTCTGGACCCACCACCATCTTCCTGGGCCCACTACCATCTCTCTGGGCCAACCACCATCTCCCTGTGCTCCACTTACCATCGCTCGGGCCCACCACCATCTCTCTGGTCCCACTACCCTCTCTCTGGGCCCCCACCATCTCTCTGGTCAACACCACCATCGCCCTGGGCCCACCACCATCTCCTCTGGGCCCACCAACCATCTCTCCTGGGCCCACCACCATCTCTCTGGGCCGACCACAATCTCTCTGGGTCTCTGCTCTCTGGGCCCACCACCTCTCTCTGGCCCACCACCATCCGCTGCCCACCACCACCAATCTCTCTGGGCCGACCACAATCTCTCTGGGCCCACCACTATCTCTCTGGGCCCACCACTATCTCTCTGGGCCCACCACTATCTCTCTGGGCCCACCACTATCTCTCTGGGCCCACCACTATCTCTCTGGGCCCACCACTATCTCTCTGGGCCCACCACTATCTCTCTGGACCCACCACCATCTCTCTGGGGCCCACCACCATCTCCCTGGACCACACCACCATCTCTCCTGGACCCACCACCATCCTCTCTGGGCCCACCACCAGTCTCTCTGGGCCCACCTTCACTATCTCTCCTGGGGCCCACTACCATCTCTCTGGGCCCACCACTATCTCTCTGGGCCCACCACTATCTCTCTGGGCCCACCACTATCTCTCTGGGCCCACCACCATCTTTTCTCTGGGCCCACTACCATCTCTCTGGGCCCACCACCATCTCTCTGGGCCCACCACTATCTCTCTGGGCCCACCACCATCTCTCTGGGGACCCACTACCATCTCTTCTGCCACCACCATCTCTCTGGGCCACACCACCATCTCCCCTGGACCCACCACCATCTTCCTGGGCCCACTACCATCTCTCTGGGCCCACCACTATCTCTCTGGGCCCACCACCACCTCTCTGGGCCCACCACCATCCTCTCTGGGCCCACCACCATACCTCTCGGGGCCCACCACCATCTCTCTGGGCCGACCACAATCTCTCTGGGCCCACCACTATCTCTCTGGGCCCACCACGTATCATCTCTGGGCCCCCACCATCTCTCTGGGCCCCACCATCTCTCTGGGCCCACCACCATCTCTCTGGGCCCACCACTATCTCTCTGGGCCCACCACTATCTCTCTGGGCCCACCACTATCTCTCTGGGCCCACCACTATCTCTCTGGGCCCACCACTATCTCTCTGGGCCCACCACTATCTCTCTGGGCCCACCACTATCTCTCTGGGCCCACCACTATCTCTCTGGGCCCACCACCAACTCTCTTGGGCCACCACCATCTCTCTGGGCACACCACCATCTCTCTGG
>WNGS01006385.1:239232-269754 GCA_020271785.1 Procambarus virginalis | reverse complement strand
CCTCAACTTTGAAATGGATAGAAGGGGCCAGATTGTTAAGAGAGGCGAGGATAGGGCTGGAAAAGATTAAGGTCATGAGGTCATAAAGCAAAAATGTCATCAACATAGCGAAGCCAGAGAGAGGGACGAGTATCAATAGAAGGAAGAAGAACAGTTTCGAAGTATTCCATGTAGAAATTAGCAAAGAACAGGGGAGAGAGGGGAACCCATAGCGACACCGAAAGTTTGAGTGTAATATATACCGTTTTAAAGAGAAAGAAGAATTGATTCCACAGAGTCTAATGAGATCGAGAAAAACGTCAGTGGGAAGAGGGAGAGGAAGAAGGCCCTCTGACGCCTTCCGTCTAAGGAAAGAGAGAACGTCATCTAGCGGAACATTGTAAAAGAGAGTCAACATCAAGACTAAGCATCTTAACGAGGGTTGCAGGTGCAGTCTTTCTATGAAGTCCTGAGAGTGACGAAGGTGGGCAGGGGAAAAAGTGCCAAGGTAAGGCGTCAGGGTTTTAGCGAGCCAGGAGGCAAGAGAATAGCTGACAGAGCCCCGTGAAGAAATGATAGGACGAAGAGGAACACCAGGTTTATGAGTCTTAGGAAGACCATAGAAATAAGAAGAGAAGGGCAGAGCACGGAGAACGGAAAACGTTTAATGAGATCAAGTCAGGAGGGCAAAGACTAGAGAGCTGTCTTAGTTTGCGGGTAAAGGAAGTTTTGAGGCGATCCAAAGGGTTAGAAGTCAGAGGAGCATAAGTGCGAGAGTCAGAGAGCAAGACATCTGCTTTCCGGAGGTAGTCCTCACGGTCAAGGACCCCACCGAATTGCCTTTGTCAGAAGGAAGGATAAGAATAGAGTTGTTGGATTTTAGGGAGGCAAGGGCAAGCTGGAAACGACGGGGAAGGTGGTGATTTTTAGAAAACAAGCTGTCAAGAACGGGGATGAGGGCCCCTCTAAAGGCAGACAGGTCCGAAAGCGTACTAGAGTTAGAATTGACAAACCTGTCAAAGGAACTAATGAGATCAATGCCACAGCGTGGGCCAGGGGAAGTAGCAAAAAGACAGACCAAGACCAAGGAGTTCTTGCTGGTGCTTAGAAAGAGAGTAGGACGAAAGGTGGTAACACAGAGAGAGAGTATTTGGCCCAAGGACTGTTGGAGATCAGGCGTTTGAAGTTTGTTGTGTAGTGTGGAGGAGTGGTGGGAAGAGGAGACGTGAGCAGTGTCAAATGCAATTGGAAAAATGATATTGCATAGATCACTGGGAAGAGAAGGAGGACAGAAAGCGTTGCTGTTGACGAACAGCAAGAAAGGCCTCGTCAACTTGCAGGGGAGGTGGCATGAATAAGTTCTTGAAGAAGAAGGCGGGCATGTTCAGGGAAAGGAGATCCCGAAGTGTTGAACGGAGAAAGTGAGATAAAGAAAGAGGGAGAACTTGCTCAGCAAGACAATCTTTAAGAAACCTGAGCTGGTTCTTTCGGCTTGGCGGCAAGAAGGGAAGATCAAAGGCGCGGAAAAAGGGCCGTTTGAAGGAAGGTAGAGCATCGAAGAAATTAAACGGAGTAAGACGCGTACGTGTGGTATCCATATGCAGGCGATGAGTCACAATAACGTGGCTGAAGTATGTTGACCATGGATTCCTCTTCTTATTCCTATTACTTTTCCTTCGGTGGTTATAATGGGAGCTGCCTCGTATGGGCCAATAGGCCTTCTGCAGTTCTCATTATTACTACTATTCTCTACACCTTACTTTCCTCCTCACCTCTCTCTTGCCTATTTATTACCCGTTCTCTACCTCCTCATCACAAGCGACTTGAGAATGGTCCAGGACGGACCGAAACGTCGTCGTCCCTTCAACTTCTAGTGTGTGGTCTGGTCAACGTTTAAATTATTGGGACTGCTAAAACATTTTAAATTTATGTTCCCTAGAGCACAGGCAGGAGAGATACATAGTAATCTGCACTTGGAAGATATTAGAAGGACTGGTTCCAAATCTGAACACAGAAATTATACCACATGAGACCAGAAGGCATGACAGGATGTGCAAAATGGCCCCACTGAAGATCAGAGGTGCAGTAGGCATGCTAAGGGAATGCTCGATCAACATCAAAGCCCCAAGACTTATTAGACTCTTTCCCTGCACACACAGGGCATAATTGGTCGATCTCTCAGTGTTCAAAAGAGAACTCGACAAGCCATATCAGGTTGATTTGGTATCAAAGGATACTTGATCAACCAGGCTGTGACTCATACGTCGGACTGCGAGCAACCACATCAGAGAGCCTGGTGGAGCAGACCAGCAAGCAGAAGGCCTAGTCAGAGACCAGGCTGGGGGGAACACTGATTCCCGGAATCAACAACAGGTAGTCAACAAGCAGGTAGGCAAGCAGGCGATGAGTCACAATAACGTGGCTACAGTATGTTGACCAGACCACACGCACTAGAAGGTGAAGGGACGACGACGTTTCGGTCCGTTCTGGACCATTCTCAAGTCGATGAGAATGACTTGAGAATGGTCCAGGACGGACCGAAACGTTGTCGTCCCTTCACCGTCTAGTGTGTGGTCTGGTCAACAGGTAGGTAAACTTGCTAGATGCTTTCCAGGTGGAGTGGCAGAATGTCACTTGCTGTCTCTCTGCCTCTGTAAGGGGGCCAGGTTGTGGCTCTGGTCTCCTGCAGGCCAAACGCAACTTTTGCGACTGATGTGATTGTGACCGAGTAGTAGAGAATAGTCTTGGTGAGATAGCATCAAGGAGCCACTGGAGCTCTACCAGAATGAGGCATTTCATCATATTCAATGCTGGGTTTTTGTCTCTGCAGGATGCCTCCACAACGAATAAGCAGGACTTCAACAAACTTAATTGTTCCAGATGGTGGATAGTCTCAGATGAAATTGCTAACCCAGGTAGTTTTCTTCTAGAGCCAATTTTTTAACAATTATAGGATTTTTTTACTACTATGCTTTTTTCTCTGGATGGTTTTTTAAACAATTCTTTGCACTGGCTTTATAAATTTAAATACAGTACTGTATTTGTGTTTTATATACCGAATGTTCATAATTTTGCTTCCTATTGAAATTTAGCAGTGGTGCTGGCAATATTTATATTTGTATTTGATTATATGTTATTTAATATTGTAATTATGTATGGGTGCAATGTGAGGATGCAATTTGCTTTATATTTCTCACTGCTGCTTAGACGCTGAATGATATATTTAGGCTCTGAACATAAAATGCTGATATTATTATACTGTAGTTGTTTATTGGTGCAGTATTGTATATTTATATTGTATAATTAATAATAATTCATTGTGTCGGGGGACAGGAAGCCAGGGGGTATTTATACATATTAGGCTTATATCGAGGTCCCCCCCTAAGGTTGAATTAGTTGCCTAGCTCAGGATGCAACCCCACAAAAAGCTAACTAACTCCCAAGTACCTGCTTACTGCTAGGTGAACAGAGTCATTAGGTGAAAAGAAATATGCCTATCAATTTCTGTCCTGCCTGGGATTCAAACTCGAAATTCTTGATTGTGGGTCGAGAACAAACCCAACTGTACTATCAGGACCTTTAAAGTTAAATGTGACAAACTTCACAGTTTGCTGCAGTTTTTCCTTAATGGTGCACTTGTAGTCTGCTTCAGGTGGAAAATCCAGCTTTCAGTGAATAGTGTGTACATTTTTGTAACATATGTTAGTTGTTCTTTCTGTGGGGAGCCCCTTTGGCTCCCTGGAGCTATCAGACTAATGTGTGAGTCATTAGATTGAGGCATTAGTCTATGGAGCTCTGCTACTGGGGGACCACTAACCAGAACATGGCCCCCTCAGTGAGGTGCAGGGAACATATGTCCTGGAAAACCCCCCTGTGGTTGGGGGTTATCTTTATCTGCCATCGACTTGGGTTAGGCACCCAAAAAGGTAGGCATAACAAAACAGACCCCACATGGTAAGAAAATTACAATCGAAAGCCAAACAGAGGGGTAGAACTCGCTCAATTTCCAATTAAACAAGCAAACATCACACTCCATCGCCATGTTGCTCTATCTCCCCCCCCCCCAATCAAGAGGGCGATGGGGGGAGCCCCAGGCCCCTCATGCCGGCAACCCAGCCACTCTAGTTCGTCAGCTAATGCGAACCTGGATGGACTTATTCTCCGGCCTTGCTTTCCAAGCATTGTTTGCCTTTGTGGTGTCCTCTGCGGTGTCGCTGTGTGTGGTGGCCAGGTGTCCTCAAAAGTACTGATAAAAAAGGATGCGCTTAGGGGCATCCTTTTTTAAGAGCCCTCTGAGTACTACCCTTGCGTATTACGGTTCTCTTCCCTGGTGCAATAGGGAACCAATTCCTTGGGGGTTTTTGCTGCTCGGCACTTACCCCGCCCTTGAGGCCAACTGGGGTTTCGTGGCCCTTGTTTGGCCATGGGTAGGGATTGGTATCATCCTGGTTGTAGAGTCAAGGTGTTACGCAGCTTGCCTACCTATGCCGCTGCCGGTTCCTGTTTCCTCTGGGGATGTTGTAATTTTGCAGGGGTTTTCTTTTGTTTTTTTCTTTGCCTGGTGTGGCTATAGTTCCACTTATAATATATTGGTTGCCCTCTACTAGGCCTGCTGTGATTGTACATGTTGCAGGCGTTTCAGTGTTTTGATCTCATCCCCCTTGTTAACTTTGGGTCTTAACCGGTTAGCAACACCTTGCCCAGGCTTCCCATAGTAGTCAGCCTACAGGCCTTGGAAAACTCTGTTGGGGCTCTGTGGACCTATGGATACGTGTTCTGAGTTCCAGCCCGCCTCGGGCAAGTTTGAAGGTTGCTGTGTGCCCTTGTCTCAGGGTGACAGTCACCGCTTTTGCCTCCATCATGCTTCCTGTTGGGTCAACGATACCTTTGAATCAGAGTATTGCCAGTCGTGTTCTCTGCTTGTTCTCCAGTACTATTCTGATGACATTGCTGTTAGGGTACAGGTAGCATCCACGATGCATGCTCGGTTTAGGTTGCTGCAACGCACTAGGCTGATTTCCCACCCAGATGCCCCGCGGCTGCCCCGCTTTGGTTATACAGTGGTACCTCGGAATGCGAGTGTCCCTGTATGCGAGTTTTTCGGAAGACGAGCAGGATTTCCTCGAAAATTATGTCTCGGAACGCGAGGGTTACCTCGGGACGCGAGTTTGTTGATACGCGTACAGGCCGACCTAGCGCGTGGTCGATCGGCGATCGTCGCCCCTCCGCCCCTCAGTTTACCATTGTCTCGCGCCCAGTGACTATCCAACATCAATTATTCACCTGGATTTTCAGTGTTTTGTTGGATTTTTGGTCATTTGACTATACAGTTTGTTATTATATATCTCACCATGGGTCTCAAGAAAGCCATTGATAAGGTTCAACCTAAGAAAATAGCTGTGAGTAGAGGCAGTAGAGGATGTTCCTCCTTGATTAAGAAAATGTGTGAAGTATGGGAAGAACTGCAAAGTTTTGTTGAAAAAACTCGCCCAGATAAAGCTGTAGCAAGCCGTTGCATTGACCTTTTAAATGATAATGTGATGTCTTACTACAGACAAGTGTTAAAATGTAGGGAAAAACAAGTGTCTTTAGAGAAATTCTTAGTAAGACAAGCAAGTCCTAGTGGTATGCAGGCAAAATGTGCCAGTGTGTGCATACCAGTGAAGTCCTCACTGCCTGATGTGATAATGGAAAGGGACTCCCCTTCCAAACAGTAACTCCTCTCCTCCTCCCCCCTCCTCACCATCTTCCATATGCCTACAGCATTCAAGAGCAAGGTAAGTAATAACTTGAACATAGTTTTGTAGGTTTATTTAGATGAATTAGGTATAAAAATTTAGTTTGATATGGGGTTTTTGGGGTAGTCAGGAACGGATTAATTCATTTCCCATTATTTCTTATGGGGAAATTAGCTTCAGAATACGAGTTTTTCGGAATAAGAGCTGTCTCCAGGAACGAATTAAACTCTTAAACTGAGGTACCACTGTAGCGACCTTTGGTTCAGTCCGTACTCCCTGGTCTTTACCCTGTTGTTCATCCTGCACCTTACCCTGTTGTTCATCCTGCACTTTCCCCTGCTTCTTGCTCCCAAACATCTGAGGGTTTCGGGGTCGGGGCAGTGTAGTTGGTAATGAGACTTTGGCAGCTTTGGAGGCTGCCCCATTCTGGTTGGGGATGGAGGCATTCGAGCTGGTTCCTCCTTCCAAGGCTTCTGGGTCCCATCAGTAGACCCTCCTTCTTTTCAGCCTTTCCCCTGGACTCTGCCTTTTCTTCAGGGGCAGAAGGTATGGAGGCCGGCCCTGCCCCGGGTCCTGACTTGGGGGATCCCAGGGCTGGGGAGGAGTTGACCTGGGGGCCTTGGGCTCCCTTTGACCCCACTTGGGTGTTGGTGCCCTCTTTGCGGGGCTGCTTGTTGCAGGGGGAGTTGTAGTGGCAAAGCCACTACTGCTATAGTACTAGTGGCTTTGCAAGAATGTACAAATACCAATCTTGTGTAATCTCACCAACTCATTATACCTCCTTGTGAATAAAATATTATTATTATTATTGAACAAATCCACAGGAGCCTTTATGAAGGTTTGAACCTATGCGCTGGATATTCCCAGACGTGCTCTAGTCAACTGCACCATGACATGGGAAAAGAATTGCAACCTGGGGTACTACTGCACCCACAACTTCACTTGTGGCTGCAACATGGAAAATTCTTTTCCATGTCGTGGTGTAGTTGACTACAGCGCGCCTGGGAACACCCAGCACATAGGTCCGTACCCTCATCAACGTTCAAGTGAATTTGTTCATTGATATATCAGGTTAATGTGAATTCTTTGCGTATTATTATTATTATTATTATTATTTATTATTATTATTATTATTATTATTATTATACACCATTATGTGCCTCCTTTCACTACCTTATACTGTACATAACTCATCATCATGGTGGCCTGTGAATAGCTTTCTTGATTCCCCTGAAAGCAAATGGATCATATCCAGTTAAGGTTGTCCTTTTTTTATGGAGTTGGTTGTGCATTATCACTTTCTAAGCCTTACCTAGGCCTTTTATGATACAATTAAACTATTTTAGCAATTGCTAGCAAAATCTATTTAGTTTTGTAACCAGCGTGAATCAGGATTAGAATATTAGAAGACAATGGTTCTAAAGTCTTAGGTATGTAATTAGGATGATGACCAAACCACACATCAGATGATGAAGAGACGAAAACGTTTCAGTCGACATGATAACAGTCCAGAACAGACTGAAACATCATCGTCTCTTCATTTTCTGATGTGTGGTTTGGTCATCATATCTTCAGCCACGTTATTGTGGCTCATTGTGTAATTAGGACCCAATATTGTATCATAAAATATATTTTTCTGTAAGTTTTGTCAAAATATTTTTGTATTTCCCTGGGCTTCGGGCACCCATAAGCATTCTCATACCATGTTTGCCAAGTCGGGTCCCAAATTCTCAGCATCCAGCTTGGATTCAGGTCCATGTCTACATCCATTAAACAAAACATTTTCTAAATAGAAGGTTTGACAATTCTTTTGTCAGCTAATACAATACTGTATGTTGATTGTGCTGCAACAGCAAATGTATTCTTCAGTAAATCTAAACTTGAAATTATAACAGTTTAGCATGTACAATTTCAGTTTGTGTATCTTCATACAATATTTTATTTTGTATGAATTTTTTTTTAACTCTACCTGCCTTTGGTGAATATCAATGCTTAGTAGGTCTGGCACTGCATAACTGATTCAGCTGTTAAGTTTAAAGCTTAATTTATTATTATAGTTACTTAAATACAGATTTAATAATACTGTACTACATTATATTGAACTTTTACTACATGATGAATATTTCAGAATCAAACCAATTTTGTAATCAATTCAATTTGGAGGTGATTTGTGGAGCCAAATAGTGGCTTCCTGAAGCTAGTTCATTGGGTGTGTTCCACACATAGATGAATCACTAAACTTTTGGTCCTGAATAGCCTACCAGGGACGAGAGCTAGAACCTGGCTCCTTCCTCTTCCTTACAAAGGGAGCGGGGGATTTTTATAATCACCATCACTTAAAAACATCCAGAAAGTAAACAAAAGCAATGTGAACAGCTGACAGGTGCAAGGTTCAGAGAGAGAAAAGAACTGAAGCAGCGAAAAACTTCAAATGATTCACTCGGTAAACTTAAGCCGACCACCAAGGGAGCCTGACACCTGAGTGAAGAGTGCTTCGAATTCGTAGCCCTGAGGTTCCAGGTTTGATTCCCGGTGAAGACGGAAACAAATGGGCAGAGTTTCTTTCACCCTGATGCTCCTGTTACCTAGCAGTAAATAGGTAACTGGGAGTTAGACAGCTGCTACGGGCTGCTTCCTGGGGGTGTGTAACAAAAAGGAGGCCTGGTCGAGGACCAGGCCGCGGGGATGCTAAGCCCGAAATCATCTCAAGATAACCAGCAAGTTGCATCACCACTGGGAGCTCCTGGCTTCCACATCATCAGAACCTCTGAACATCAGCTTCCACAGTCCTGTCGCTGATGTCCTTGAATGCGGACCTCCATGAGTCGTTGGCTCTAGTGAGTCTCTATTTTTCTAAGATAAGTGTAGGCCATTCTTAGGACACTGTCCTGTGGTGGCCATTCTTTGGATACTGTTCTGTGGTGGCCATTCTTTGGATACTGTTCTGTGGTGGCCATTCTTTGGACACTGTCCTGTGGCATATTGACTTATGTGTTGTTTCCAACTTTGGAATATGCTTCATGAGCATGTCTTTCAAGCCACACTTCTTATGTAGACTTGTATTCTTCATGTTAAGCTGTATTGTTTAGAGCGACCATTCCACAGGTGCTCATTTTGTTTTGTTCTTGTTCTGACAGTGACTTCTCTGGTGAGTCCGGCCCTGAGAGGCTGTATTACTGTAGAGTGCTTTGCGTTGGGCAGTGCAGGATCTCTGACTCCTCTGCAAGGCTCTGTGGTTAGTGTGTTTGGGTTTTGCTGTGGGGTGTACTAGGGTTCACATGATTGTCTATATGGTACATTTCTAATGCCCCTCGCAGTCACATTTATCCTGATGTCTACCTTCCACAAGCATCTTTATTTCCTGGGTGTCCTGCTTGGGTGTTCCCTTCAGCCCTGGTAACCTCTGCGGGTCTTCAGCTATGGTCATTATGAATTGACCCACCAAGCCTCTACTCTCTACTTGCAAGTTTAACAGGCGCCCATTGGCCTTGTTATACACAGACAGTCATTCTTGCTATCTCTGTCATGCTACCTACTGGGTTGGTGATATCTTGACCTTGAGGCCTGTAATGTTTACACTCACTGGGTTACTGTTTTATTCGAGCCTGCCTCAAGATGAGAAGCTTATTAGGCAGCAGCTGCTTTGTAAGCTAATTTTGGCTATGTTCGTTGCTTGTGACATGGTACTCAAGTGGATGCCCCGGAGTTGGCCACTATGGTGTTTAAGGTCTCAGAGTTGGAGTGGTTTGTTAGGCCTCCATTCTCCTCTCTTGCATTGGGTCCTGAAAAGTCTGAGGGGTTTAGTCTAAGCAGGGTCTAGCTTTGAGTGTTGCACAGCTACCCCTGGGGTCTTCCCCTGTTTGATAGCCAAGACTATTGGGCCATTTCTTCCAACCAGGGATTCAGAATCTTCTACTTCCTGGGGGTTTGCTTTGCTTCAATCCCTTTTTTGTGGGACATTCTTAATCAACTGGTGTTGATTAAGAAATGATCAGGTTAGAGACTTGTGCAGGCAGGGTGGTCTTTTGGACTCCTTGATAGCCAGCTCAGCCTTGGTTTCTGGATCTTCTGGCCAGGTGTCTGAACCCTGGCATTTTTCTGCCTCTTGCAGCAAATTGGCCTGGTGATGTACCTTGTTGATTTTGACATTCTCCACTAATCTACGCATCTGGACTTTCTAACAAGTCTATTACCATTTGTATGGAATGCAGGTGGCCAAGTTGTTAATACCCCACCTGCATCTTTGATAGCGGTGACAGTATGAAATTTCTCCTTTGCCTCTTTGCCACATTTTGTCTTGTTTGTCAATCAGTATCCTGTGCTTTATACTGTCACCTCTTATCATTTGGCCATAAAATGGCCCCTCAGGTTGGCATTCAGTGTCGAGGGTGTCCTCAGCACTCTTTCGTAAGATGTCTCGTGCCTTCTTTTACCTTCTGCCAGCGTGTGCTCTTTCTGAGCCATCTTCATCTCTGTTTGTTGCTGACATTTCCCTCCTCTCCTCAGTTCTTTGTTGCCCCTTTGGTCTGGGATATGTTCAACCCTTTATCTGTGCATAACAATCAGGGTTTTTCATCGATGTTGAGTACAACAACCAGGGTTTTTTTAGGTCTAGCATGAGATTTTAAATTCCCGTGGGTACAAGGGGCTCACATTTTATTCTTCATGTTTCCAGTAATCATACGCCTTCTTTGAAAATAATCGTAGCACCTATGCTGGGTGTGAGAGCCACAGTACAGTCTATCCTGGTTCCTTCCTATATCTATAGAGTGGACTGTTAATGCCGCCTCCTTCCTCTGACTTTGTGAGATGTTAGGGTGCCTAGACATGGAACTTTTCATATCAGCATGGTCTCGGTGCCTTCCCTTATATGCAGTTCTTATTCACAATGGATACCTTCCTGCTGGACTGGTCTATGTGGGAGATTCCTATACCTCTTTTTCCCTGGTTTGGCTGCTTCTCCAGATCCTAGCATTGTTGGAGTCCTACCAGGGGAGGCTGATCCTTCTGGTGGCTGGCTCAGTTTTGGTTTCAGGACCTGCCTTTTTCCGAAGGTCGGCTCGATGACGTACTTCGCTGGTTCTTCTTCAGTCTTTGTGTCTGGTAGTTTTGACTCATGTTTTTGCCATCCTTTCAATGAATAAGTGGCTTCATTAATGGTGTTCCACTTGTGATCCTCTTCCCGGCAACAGAAAGTGGTTTTGTGGCACTCTTTTCGCCACTTCCTTCTCCTTGTTGTTGTTCTTCGGTTTCTGAGCATGTGGTGCTCTCCTTTCATTTCTGACTTTTTTGTGATGGCATCTCATGCCAAATACTGTCACCTTGTATTGTGTGGCACTGGTGGAGCCGCTGCAGCTTACATTTCGTGAAAATACTTGGCTCTGTTTTGCAAGCTTTCTCATGCGTTATTTCATCTCTGGCCTGTTCATGTTCCACATGAGCCTGCTTCGTCTCTGGACCAGGTTCTTATGTTTCTTCTTCTTCTTGGTTTACGATGTCCCCTTCGATCTGTGATTGTTCCCATAAGTCTTTGTTTTTGGTTTCTCTTGCTTCTAGTTGTTGGGTATAGGAAATTTTATCCCTCTTTCAGTGGCCGGGGTTTTATTCTTCTGGCCCCTGGTGGGTGGTTTGATCATTTGCAGCTGGCACCTTCTTTCCTAGCTTCCAAAGGGATGCAGATGATCAGTCACAATGGCATATCTGAAGATATGATGACCAAATCACTCNTCCTGCCTGATTTACTAGGTACATATTGTAGCAGTTGAGCACTACAACATCCATGAGGTGGAAGAAGAACTTTTTCGTCCACTTCACAGACTTGCGCCACACTCCACTCCACCAAGCATCATGTCACACTTATCGACGAGGCGCATGTCACGTTATAGTCTATGACACAGTCGGCTTATACACGGTGTTGCGTGTCTGAAAGTGGACTTTCCCACACTCCAACATGGCACCGGTGTGAATCGTAGTCAGATATTCACCTCGCGTCTGTCCTTCCACCGCACTGACAGCATTTTGTCACACTTGCGCAGCTGGCACTCACCCACGGCTATAGCTATACCGAACACTGGCATTTCCTCCTGTGGCCCTTCACAGTGCCACATACACCGGTGTTGTGGGCAAGGAGGTATCTGGTCAGCAAGGGCTGTGTAATAGTTGTCGGTGAACAGTACATGCCCCTTGTTCAGCAACGGTTCCATCAGGGTTTTCACGACACTGCCTGAGAACCCGTGTTCATCTTGAGCTGGTATGTCGACGTCTGTACCAGAATATAATATCATGTCCAAGACGATACCAGTCTCACAGTCGCACAGCACAAAAAACTTCAGTCCAAATCGGTGCCGCTTTGATGGGATGTACTGCTTGAATGCCAGTCGCCCCTTGAACAGTACAAGCGACTCGTCAATAACCACATTCTGTCCAGGTACAAAATAATCCTTGAACTTCCCTCTCATGTCACTGAACATCTTCCGTACTTTCCACAGTCTGTCTTGTCTGTCCTCATTTGCATTATTCTCGAAATGCAGGCACCTGAGAATCAAGAGATACCTATCACGCGACATGTACCGGTTGAACACGGGCGTTGGAACAAGGCTGTCTTTGCTCCAATATTCCTGGATGACAGATTTCTCAGAGTGCTTCATCATCATGGTGAGTGCCAGAAACACGTACATTTCGTCGATTGTCGTGTCCTTCCATCGCGTGAGGCGTGAGGCAGGTAAAATGCCGTCGTCTATGAGGCTGTGAGCGAACCTGTTTGTCTCAGTCACAAGATGCGTCATGAATACATTGTCAAAATATGCCTGAAAATATTCCATGTCTGCCATATCATCACCAGTATATGGGAATAATGGTGTAACACCAAAATCGCTATCATCAAATGTTGGTAGTTGAGGGACAAATGTGGTGCAATCCTCCCACACAAGTACACCAGGGGGTTTGGTGTTGGCGCCAACACCACGGCCAACACCACCACGAGCACCATAACTACGGCTACGTGGTCTGCTGCTTCTGCTGGAGCTGCGTGAGGGTATGCTAGACGCTGAGGCAGATTTACGTACTGTAGGCCTACCACGAATAAATGATGTTGAGGGGCCACTGTCATTGTTGTCCACATGCTGTGAGGCACGCCGCCGCCTGCCGCGCCGTGTTGCTGAGGCAGCAAAACCCCGCCTGGTAACACCACCGCTGCTCGTACTCGGGTCGTCTACACTACTCGTATCAGAGCCAATGTCACTGAAGCCCGAGAATGATTCGTCACATGTACTATCACTGAATAAACTACTAGCGTCTGGGGACATACATGGTGGTGGTGATGATAACGGTGTTGACCCAGGGCGGCGAGGCAGGCCGGGCGAGGCACGTGTACCATACACACTTGCCGCATCTTCAAATTCCGTCTCCTCCTCACTCGTATCAGATATCTGAGTAAGGTCTTTCTCAGGATCATAGTCTAGGTCATCATCCAGAGCACCGTCATCATACAAAATGTCGCGTATTTCCTCCTCAGAGAGTCGTTTTCCATGACCGCGGGTCACCGTGGAGCGGGAGCTCGTAGAGGATGCGTCAGACATGGTTGCTGCTGTGAAACTGAGGCTCCCCACGGCCGCAGGGCATGCTGGGATTTTTTTTGAAGATGGCGGACGATCACTGGGACCCCCACCCACCCATACCATACCCACGTCACCGCGCGCCAGTTTTGAATGGAGCGTGAAAAATAAAAATACCTGGAGGCGCGTTGCGCAAACCAGACGCGAGCCTGGAGGCGCGTTGCGCAGTTAAAGGGTTAAGGGTTAAAACAGCAGAGATTGTGGCATTTCACAGAGGCGGTAGTAAAGCTGATGCCATAAAATTAAACCAATTGCTCTATCATAGCGCACTTTCAAATATTTTTATGATGTGCAAAGAAGTAAGATCACAAAACACATGGAATCACAGGGTCTACATAATCCTGGGTAGCATGGGTTCAGAGCAGGGTGCTCCTGCCTTTCACATTTGCTAGACCATTATGATGTGGCCTTAGATGCCATGGAAGACAAACAAAATGCTGATACACAGATTTTGCAAAAGCCCTCGACAGATGTGACCATGGTGTTATTGCACACAAAATGTGCACAAAAGGAATTACCGGCAGCATGGAGATGGATCTTTAAATTACTATTTCACTCTGGGTTATGTTTATTAAGACGTTATGTAAGGGCACGACCTTGTAAATCGTACCCCAGAGTATGAAGTCGAAAAACCCGTCCTTTACTTCCTTACTTATAGTATAGATTTGTTACTTTAAAACAGAGATGTAGAGCCATTATACATTTATAAACAATTCTAACACAAGAGTGACCATGTGGAACTGGTACTATATTTTTGCATTGGCAGGACTTGAGAAACAACCAAAGTGCGAGCATTGCATTTATTAAAACACAGGAAATAAGATAATACACTAACAAGGTATAATCTCTCACTCACCAGATTAACGACAATGTTCCAGTCACTCAGATTTAATGGAGGTGATAACTTCACACAGTGAGGTGGGCACCTCACAAGCACACACCTTGTGAGATGTGTGTGCTACACACTGACTCCAACCTGTCAGTGTGTAGTCTAGCCCCTCTCTCCTCGTGGAGTGCAGGGGCGGAGTGTCTCAGCATGTTTCCCCCACTCCATTTTCTTACGAAAACACATGGGAAAACTTTAAACACAGAATCGTACACATTTACTAATACTGTACGTACTCTCCAACACAAATGAAATATATAAATTAACACGAATAAAACAAACTGGTATTTTAACTAGGAGAAACATTTACAGTAATAGCAACTTTATGTACCAGTCATAACAATTAGTGCTCTCTTAGAGTGGAATGTTGTTGCACACTAACAGCCTCATTCAAAGCTGGAAAATTGCTGACCTAGAGAGCATGCAAAGATCCTTTATCGCTATAATGCACTCAATTAAACGTTTAAATTATTGGGACTGCTAAAACATTTTAAATTTATGTTCCCTAGAGCACAGGCAGGAGAGATACATAGTAATCTGCACTTGGAAGATATTAGAAGGACTGGTTCCAAATCTGAACACAGAAATTATACCACATGAGACCAGAAGGCATGACAGGATGTGCAAAATGGCCCCACTGAAGAACAGAGGTGCAGTAGGCATGCTAAGGGAATGCTCGATCAACATCAAAGCCCCAAAACTTATTAGACTCTTTCCCTGCACACACAGGGCATAATTGGTCGATCTCTCAGTGTTCAAAAGAGAACTCGACAAGCCATATCAGGTTGATTTGGTATCAAAGGATACTNCTTCTCGCCCTGTTGGGCTACTTTTCTTTTCGCGTCTCGCATGCGCCGTGGGAGTTTGTTTTGGTTCCGGGCGGTGCACACGTGTTCTGCATCCATTTCTCTCGGGGGGGGGGGGGGGCTTCGCCTCTCGCTCTTTTCTTCATCCAATCCTTGCCCCGTTGCTTGGGGGTGGTCTGGGGTGCCGCTGTACTCACCTAGTTGTGTTTGCGGGGGTTGAGCTCTGGCTCTTTGGTCCCGCCTCTCAACCGTCAATCAACAGGTGTACAATTACTGAGCCTATTGGGCTCTATCATATCTACACTTGAAACTGTGTATGGAGTCAGCCTCCACCACATCACTTCCTAATGCATTCCATTTGTCAACCACTCTGACACTAAAACAGTTCTTTCTACTATCTCTGTGGCTCATTTGGGCACTCAGTTTCACCTATCCCCTTGTGCGTGTGCCCCTTGTGTTACATAGCCTGTCTTTATCTACCCTATCAATTCCCTTCAGAATCTTAAATGTGGTGATCATATCCCCATACGTGCCCCCCCTTCCCCGCTGTGGGAAGTCACGAGGTTTTCCCTGCGTTCTAGGGTGGGGAGCCTCCTTCGCCGCTCCCCTCCTCTCCAGCCAGCTGGGCGCCTGGCCGCCTCCGGCGGCTACGGACTCGAAAGCTTGCGTCATGGCCTTTCAGCGCCTATGTTCTGCAGGTGAGTTGGTGCGGTTTGGCGTTTCCTTCGTCCCTGACGCTGTTTTTGGACGTAGGTAGGGTGGTGTACGTACTTCTTGTGACCGTGGACCGTATCACCCGAGGTGCCTACTGCAGGGCTATTAGCCCATATTGGGCTGCTCTTGTTCTCTCCACCTGATTCCTTCCTCGGTTCACGGGTGTCTGCGGGTGGCCTCTTGGCCCTTTCGAGGCGGCCCCTGCCTGTACTCCTGCCCCTCTCCTATGCTTGTCTAACCTTGCTTGAGTTCGGGGCCCCGCCTCCACCTTGTTCCACGGTGCAACGGTGGGGGTGCCTGTTCGGTGGTACGTTTCCTGTGTCGAGGTGTTTTGTGCTTGCCTCCGTGTGCTTGCAGGATTGGGTTCTGGCTCTTTAGTTCCGCCTCTCCCCTGTCGTTTGCCTGTTGAGCGGATTCTGTGCTTCATGGGCGCTCTCGTCTCTGCTCTTGGGGCTGTGTATGGGGGTCCAATTCGTTGCCTGTTACACTGCACACGTTTCTCCTACCGTCCCTGTGGCTCGGTTGGGTGCTCGGTTTCCGCCTGTGTCCCCTTGGTGCCACTCGTGTACGATTTATCTATCTTCTCTGTCGCTTCCTCGGGAGTGTGGGGACGTTTTGCTGCGGTTTTGGTACTGCAGCTGCGTGTCGGGGTTGGTTGTGGCATTATGTTCGGCCCTTCCGTGCTCCCTCTGGCCCCCTCCTTCCTTGCCGGTCTTGCTGTGCTGGGCCTTTTTTCCATGTTCCTTGGATTCTCTGTCTTGTCCTCGCCTCGTTGTGCTGGTTGGGGATGAGCTTGGGTCTTCGTCTCGCCCCTCGCTTTTCCTCCGGTTTCCGTTCAAGTTCCGGAGCCTAGTGGGCTCCCTTCCTTGTGTTTTTCACGGCTGCCCCGGGTTTTCTTGACGCTGGGGCTTTGAGGGGACAGCTCGGCCCCGGGCCTGCTGGTGGGTTCCCGGGGCAGGGGTGGGGCTAACGTGAGGGGCCTTAGGCCCCGTTGGTCCCGCCGGGGTCTTTCTACCCCTCTGGGCGGGGCTTGCGGTTTTGTGGTGTGGGGTTTTTTCCGTTCCCCCGCTCCGCACGTGCTTTGTGGGCGTCGGCCCCTCCCTGGGCTCGGTTTCCTTGTCCAGTGTGCCCGTTATTTCCGTCCTGTCGGTGGGTGTTTTTTCTACGGTCTTCGCCCCTTTTTTCCAGGACGGGCCTTCTTAGTCATGTCCCCCTCTTCTAGGGGTTTCTGCATGACTTTGGTCTCGGGTGCGACAGGATTTTTGTGCCTTCGTCTTTGTTTGCTTCTTTTTGTTCTCGAAGGTTTGGGACGGTTTTTGCTCCTTCCCGTTTTCTGGTACGTCTGTCGTCATTCGGTTGAGTTTCCCTCCGGTCCTTTCTAGGGCGTGTGGGTCCTCTTCCCGGCAGTTTCTGGATGTTTGGCCTTCTTGTTCTTTTATGCATTTCTCTCCTCTTCGCGCTGTCTCGGCGCTACTCGTTTTCCTGGGGGCGATTTTGCTCCATTTAATGAGTCTTCGCTCCTGCCCTTCTGCGGGGTGGCTCCTTATGCAGGTTCCTTCCCTGTCGGTGGCACTTGTGGTGGTGGCCTTGCACGCTTGTGGCATTTTGGTTTTGGTCCTGCGTTTTCTTTTCCTCCTGGGGCTATCATAGGATTGGCTTGCAGAGGATGTAGAGGCGCTTGGGACTGTTCCTGGGTCTGGCACCTTGGTTTCTGCTGCTAGCTTTTGGTAGCGATGTTCCTTCTGTACCGTTTCGCATGCTGTCTCGTGCGTTGTTTAACCTCCGGCCTGCTTCTGCATTGCCTGTGCCGTCCAGGTCTTTGGACAGGGTGCTCTCCTGTTTTTCTTCTCTTTGGTGGTTGTGGCTCTTTGGAGCCAGGTTTGCTTTGCCTCGGCTCTCTTTTGGCATTGGCCTCTGGGGGTCGTGTGGCAGAGCTTCATGCTCTTCTCAGGCGCAGTGGTTTTTTTGGCTCTTATGATCTTGGTCATAGGTTTATTCGTCTGCGGCCGTTCTCCCTTTTTCTGGCGAATTTAGTGCCTGCTGCTTTCCGGGGGGTCCTTTGGTTGTTGTCTCGACTTCGTGTTGAGGAGTGGTTCACCGACCGCCTCCCGGGTATGTCCCCTTGTTTTCTTAGGTAGTCTTTGGTGAGGTAGCTCCGGGGAGCCGTAGGGGCTCCCCCCAGAAAACCAGCGTTGAATGTAATGAAACGCCATTTTCTGGGTGAGTCCCGGAGGCTCCCGGGACCCTCCCGCCCTCCGGTCGGTGGTTTTTCGCGGTTTTGATATCCAGCCTCGGAACTGGGGCGGGGATCGCCGGCGCGGGGGTCTGGGGCTCCCCTTCCCCCTCCCGGGGAGGGGGGAGCTGCGCAGACATGCGGCGCGGCTCGTGTGACGTCATGATTGTTAGTTCGTTTTTCCTGGGGGAGTTCTGTCCACTCGTTTGTCAATTTTTGTTGTTAACCAGAATAGGGATTTGTTTTGTGGCGCTTACCTTTCTGGGTGCCTGTCCCGGTCAATGGCAGATATAGAATGCTCCAAATCACATGTGCATTTCTATGGGCCATTGCTCCCCGTGCCTCTCTGAGGGGGCCAGGTTCTGGCTCGTGGTCCCCGGTAGGCCTAGAACTCCACCCACATCGACTGATGCAAAATAGTTAGGGTATCCATATCAGCCATGGATAGCTCCGGGGAGCCTCTGGGACTCACCCAGAAAATGGCGTTTCATTACATTCAACGCTGGTTTTTTTCTGGGTCATCATCAGCGGGGTCATTTGGAGTTTCCCGTTGTCTTGTTTTTGCGTTTAGGGCATGTGGCGACTGCCTCCCAGGTCTCTTGAGGTTATCTTGTGATGATTTCGGGGCTTAGTGTCCCCCATGGCCCGGTCCTCGACCAGGCCTCCTTTTTGTTACACATCCCCAGGAAGGAGCCCGTAGCAGCTGTCTAGCTCCTAGGTACCTATTTACTGCTAGGTAACAGGAGCATCAGGGTAAAACAAACTCGGCCCATTTGTTTCTGCCTCCACCTGGAATCGAACCCGGAACCTCAGGACTAAGAATCCGAAGCACTGTCCACTCAGCTGTCAGGCCCACTTTTCCCACAGTCCCACAGCATTTAGCACTGGTATGTCCCTCTTTTCCCTTATCTTTGATTAAGTAGTTCCGGGGAGCCTTTGGGGAGGTGGATAGTCATTTGCTCCCCCATGTTTCTTATGAGGGGGTCAGGCTCTGGCTCTGGTCCCTGGTAAGCCAAATAGAACTTTCCATGACTGATGTGATTTTTTTAGTATGAAGCAATCTCTGGAAAATAATTTCATGGAGTCACTGGGGCCCCTTCAGAATTTGGATTTCATTACATTCAGCACTGGGCGTTTTGCCTGATTTAGAGGATTGCTTTAACGTGATTTAAAAGAAAGAACTACAGTATAGGTATCAGATTCTTGTGAGTATTATTTATGATTAAAATATTAAGTGTTTTAGTCCCTTAAAGGTGGTTCCAAGAAATTAATTAACCGACCCACAAGCCGTACACCTCTAGACTGAGAAGGTTCAAATATAGGGTTTTGTTCAACTTAGCAATCGATATTTTCTGCCTTCCCATAATTTCCTGCTAAAATATGGTATGATCTTCGAATAGAAGAAATGTACCGAGTGCCAACATTCCCGAGTAACTCAAAAGAGGAACACTAAATATTTGTATTAAAATCATCTTTTAATGCTTAAAAGTAAGTGTTTACATACATACATACATACACAAGTCAGGAGAGAAAAGATGTATAATATAAGCCAGCACCACCATTTCTCTAAAAGTCCAACACTCCAACAGTTGGGAGCCTGGTATCCGAGTGGACAGCGCTCGGGATTCGTAATCCTAGGAACCTGGGGGGGGGGGGAATTGATTGACAGAGACGGGCCGAAAAAACAGAGCTCAACCCCCACAAGCACAACTAGGTAAATATAATCAACCACAACAGCAACCAACGATGTTATAAGATCATGTATAGAGTTTTCATGAATGATCATATATATTGTAAGAACATAGGAATGTAAGAATAAAGGAATTGCACAAAGGCATGCTAAGCTATAGGAATCGGCTCCTATTTATATTGACCCAAATTTTCATATGCTTGTAACAATCCAGTGATCCCGTATCTATCATGTTATCTTATAATTTGTTCCATACATTTTCAACCCTGTTTCCAAACCAGTATCTATGCAGGTCATTCCAGAATCTAAACGTCCTCTATTTATATTCATTATTTTGATTTCAATTTTGTTGATATATTTAAAACTGTTTATACACCCTTTGTTATATCTTTGTATCCAAATATCAACGAGTCCTCCTGTTTAGATGGTACCTATTGTGGCAATTGTCAATAGTTACGAATTCATACGTACTGTACTTAGCTTTTAGATGGTAGTGTACTGACTAGTAAAGAATTCCTTTAAAATAAATGAAGCTAAAAAAGTCTTAAATATTCCTAGGCCAAGTATAGCACACATATGTACTGTATTAGTCCTCATATATCGTGTATTAGGCCTGGGAAGGTTAGGTTAGGTTAGTTTAGTTTGTCAAAGCAACACAAAAAATAGTTTTCCGGTTTGTTCAATTATATAGTTCAGATTTCTGCTTTCTAATTTTCTTGTACGTTGGTATATATACTATGGTCCTCATCGTTACTATAAGAACTACAAAAACAGGAGGATGGGCTGCCCAATATATACAGGTATATAAAAGACTTCAATCGTGTCATTCCTTGCTCTTCGTCTTCTAGAGAGTGTAAATTAAGCTTTTTCAAGATGGGGCTAATAATTTGGCTCCTTGTTGCTAGCTGCCTGCATTGCTCCACCTAATTCAATCCATGCCAAGCACTTGAGAGCCATTGCAAACCACTGTTGCTAATTTGGATGATTTACATCTAGATGTAGAGCACTTGTAAGCCATTTCAAACACTGTAGTCAATTTGTATGTTTACCATCTAAATCTAGATGATTTTAATTATATCTGGCTGTCAAAAAATGCTATTCAGGTGTTAGATGTAAATATAGAAGGTTTTAACCATTAGGCTGCAGACATCATCAATTGTTGATTCACAGGTTAATGCAGTTATCATTTTGTGAAGATTTAAACAAATATTGTCTGGGTTTTACATGTAGGATGCAAATATGGTTATAATAGGTCTGTGTGGATGTAATGGCGTTTACCTTGTCCCGTGAAAAAAATCCTGCTACCATATCATGGCTACAATTGCGGTTATCGTCATGAATGCTACTAGGGAAATGCAGTCATCGTCATATGATGACTTAAATCATTATTGTCTGGATTTTACATGCATGCTGCAAATATGGATATAATATCCCTCTGTGGATGTAAATAAAGAACAAAAGTGATAAAACAGTCGGTGAAACATCCGTGGATAAAACAGGAAGCGTCAACAAAGTCGAGCATCAGGCATTGGCAAGTGCCAGACACAGCATTGCAGAGTTCCTTCACCCAGTGAAACAATAAATATTCACTTATTTTTGTGTTTTTCTTACATTTTGCATACAAATTAATAATTCTATCATGAAAAATTATTTGTTGGAATTTTTACATTTTTTATGCATAGGCGGGTATGACCCTTTCACGATAGCCACTGTCTAAAAGTTAATAGAATCTCGGATGTTTTCAGATGAATTTATCAAATTTGTACCAGAACAAATATGGTATTTGCATGTCTCCGAGCATGCTATCGTTCGTTTCTCTTTCACTGGTCAATTTGTTTTTCTGCACACAGCAATTGGCATCGCTGCACACACACACAGTAGACATGATTAGTACAGGACTAGTCAGTAGAACCGGTGACTCAGTGGTGTCTGTGACTGTGCAACAGTGGCAATAATGCTTTGTTGTCATAGTTCATTGTATTGGATATTATTAATACTGATATATCTAAAATTTATAACCTATTACAAAACTGTCAAAAGTAAAGCAGTATGATACAAAATTCAGAAAGGAGTTGTTACAAGACCAGCTTCTCAAGGATTGGATAATGGTTGTTCCAGGTGATAATACAAGAACAGACTTCCAGAAAAGTCTCCCAGTCCAACTACCCCAAATAGAGTAACCTCATTCATCTTTGCCAACATACAAGGACTAAAAACAAGAGCAATAAACAAAGTACTGTTCATAAACGGTCTCCTCGCTGAGTCAAATGCAGTATTTGGAGCTTTCACAGAAACATGCAATGGGGAAACTGTTCTAAGTAATAACAATCCCACACAAGGAATAGGAATAGAACAACTGACTTCTGAAGCATATCAAGTCTGAAACATGTTCTTTTGTGGAAAGCCAGAAAGAGATCCACAGTAGAAAGAGAACGCAATGACACTACGAAAGAAGGAACAAAAATAACGAAAAAGCTAAGCAGACATGACTTTCCCCACAAGGAAGGAACATTTAAACAGGGAGATAGAAGAAATCAAGCAGAGACTGAAGCATTCATACCAGATTGAAGAAATGCTAGTAGAACAGAAAGCAATACAAGAAATATAGAAAAAAAAAAAATTCACAAATGTGAAATCAAAAGCAAAAGCACTGCCAGTATTGTATCTATTCATACAAATGAAGATTCATTCACAGAGGATGACAAAGAATTTAGTGAAATCCTAAAAAAGCAGTATGAGGACATGTTTAGCACCACAATAAACAGCATGAAATTTGAAGATTTCTTCAGCTTCTTTATGCATGATATCCAAACCCCTGTAAATATAACGGATATAAACACGAGTGTGACACATTTTGAAAGATAAATTGCCCATACACTCAGCCCTGGGTCCAGACTTGTGGAATTCAATATTTATAAAGAAATGCAAAGTGCCAGTAGCACAGGCACTCAATATAGTGTAAAGGAAAAGCTTGAACATAGGGCAGATACCAGATGCTCTTAAATCAGCAGACATAGCCCCTCTACACAAGGGATGGTGCAAAGCATTGGCTAAGAATTATAGACAATTGCACTACCTTCCTACATAATAACCGTATTTGAGAGAGTGATCAGGAGTCAGGTCACCAGTTTCATGGAAACTAACGACCTCAACAATCTAGGCCAACATGGATTTAGAGTGCAAAGATCATTCCTCCTGCAGCTACTTTACCACTATGACAAAATCACTGAGGCATTAGGAGAAAAACAGAATGCAGATGTGGTATACACAGACTTTGCAAAGGCATTCGATAAATGTGACCATGGAGTGATCTAAAGATGGAGTTAACTAAATACGGTTAATGGGAATAACAGGTAAAGTAAGAGAGTGGATATTCAATTTTCTGTCGAACAGAACACACACAATAACAGTCAACCAAACAAAATAGTCCAAGAGCAGTTAAAAGCTCTGTACCTCAGGGTACAGTCCTTGCATCACTTGCACCATCCTGTATCTCAGGGTAGAGGCCTTGCTTTTTCTTATTCTCATATCAGATATAGACAAAAATAAAAGTCACAGCTTCGTATCATCCTTTGCAGATGACACAAAAATTATATCTGCTGAAAACATTGAAAAACTACTGTACAATCAGATACTGTATTAATAAAGTTTTGGACTGGGCAGCAGAAAACAACATGATGCTCAACAGTGATAAATTCCGGATACTCAGGTACAGTAAAAATGAAGACCTTAAACAAAATTCAGGGTATAAAACACAATCAAATCTAACCATAGTAGGGAAACAGCATGTAAAGGATCTGGGTATAATGATGTCTGACGACCTAACGTTTTGGGAGCATAACCAAGAATATTGCGTTGGCCAGAAAAATTATTGGATGGATTATGAGAACCTTCAAATCCAGAATCCCATCACAATGGTTGTATTATTCAAATCACTTGGGCTGTCCCGTCTTGAGTATTGCTCAATACTCAATATTGCTTCAGCGAGGAAGAGATTGCTGAAGTAGAAGGAATACAGAGAACACATACGGCATTCATAGACATGATAGAGCACCTAAATTATTGGGATCACCTCAGAGCTCTCCAAATGTACTCGCTAGAAAGGAGACAAGAGAGATATAAAATATACACATGGAAAGTATTGGAGGGCCAGGTCCCACATCTACACAGTAAAATAACAACATACTGAAGTGAACAATATGGGGAAAAATATGCAGAACAGAACCAATGAAGAGTAGAGGTGCCATAGGCACAATTGGAGAACACTGAATAAACATCAGAGGTCCACGGTTGTTAATAATACTTTCAGCGAGTATGAGAAATTATGATGTACAGTATTCTGGAATAGGGCAGTTACTAACCTGGGGCCAGATTCACAAAGCAGTTACGAAAGTACTTATGAACTGTACATCTTTCCTCAATCTTTGATGGCTTTGGTTACATTAATAAACAGTTTACAAGCATGTAAACTTGCCAATCAACTGTTGTTATTGTTATAAATAGCCTCCTGATGCTTCGGAGCTCTTTAACTTTTTAATAATTGTAAACAAAGCTCCCAAAGATTGAGAAAAGATGTACAGGTTCATAAGTGTTTGCATAACTTCTTTGTGAATCTAGCCCGGCAGGTGTTGGGCCAAATGCACATCAATTAAAAGAGAAAGCAAAATACAATAAAGCTGCTGAATCCTTACAGTGTATGAATTCCGGGTAAAGAACAAGAGAATAAACACTTTTATTCTTTACTTTATCACTTTAAAATATTTAATGTAACAAAACTTAACAAAAATTTACTTTAATCCTACAGAAAATAATAATAAATAATTAATGACATAAACCCCTTAACCACTTTCCTTACACAATCAAAGAAAAAATATATATTTACTTTACGTTACTAATAATGGGGAATGATACACTTTATACAAAATGCTACGAGCATCTACCGTCACCCGTCTAAGAACATGAGGTGGTGATAGATGCAGAAGCGGTGAGCACCAGAAGGGTAATCTGCTTGACCACAGCCCCAGCCAGGTCTTATATACAGGCTGGTGACGTCATACTGGGTCTTGGATGAGAAACCTGCAGCGTAATGTTGTTTGCTGGTGGTGAATTGGAGCCGGTGAGTCGCAGGTGCGCATCTGTCGTGGAAGGTAGGGTGGTGGGGGGAAGGGGGGAAGGAGAGACTGGACAATACATTTTGGCACGTATTTTTGGCAATTCTTGATGTTCACGGAAGCATACTAATATTGAAGACTGTAGGAAGGGACAGAATCCACTGCTATGAAGGGAATAACTGTAACAAAATATTGCTGGAAGTAGCGTGGACATTATATAGTTTTCTTCAAGAGTTCCTGACCAACCAGGCTGTGTTGGATATGTAAGCCTGCAGGCAGCTTCAAGCAACAGCCTGTTGGACTAAGCTTTCACAAGTCAAGCCTGGTAGGCCTGGCCCTAGGCCTGGCCCTAGGCCAGGCCCTAGGCCAGGCATGGGAAGAAGAATAACTTCCAGAACCCCATCCAGGTACACTCCAGGTACTGCAAGTACTGCAAAATGGAGATAAAAGGAAAATATCAAGACTTGGAAATCATGCTTAATTTAAGAAACGTATCAATGCAAGTACTTGAGCTACACACCTCATTCTTCAATGTTAACACCTGCTAAACATAAAACATCAAAGCCCAAAGAAGCAATTGCCATGGACCTAGTCATCACTCTGCTCAAAGGAACTGCGACCATCAAGTTAATCCATGCATAATTTGTGCAAGAACAATATTGATGATAATAAAATTGTCAGATTTGAAGATGCAGTGCTCAAAGTGCAGTAATATCATAATGAATGTTCTAAACATCTTTTGAAGACGAATACTGGTGTTATCCCTAGCATACTTAACCCCTTAACTGCGTTGCCTCCAAACATGACACCCCCGCAGTGCGCAGGAAATAAATTCTCTGGAAAAAATTCTTTTTTCTTTTTTTTTCTTTTTTTTTAAAGTGTCAGAAACCCTTCCCTCAGTATGGGGTATGTAGAAAAAAAATCGAAATTGTACTTACTTTGGCTGCTATGGGGTCCGTAAGTTGGGGCGTGACGTCATCATTCCCTGTTCGCCTGTGACATACGCTCCCGGGGCCAGTAGGGCGCTCAGGGCGGGGCGCGCGAGTTGCAGCGAATATATTTTCGTTCATTTTTTTCGCACAGTTCCAAATACATTTTATTTGTTTTTACGTGCTAATCCTATGTATAGTTGAACACATACACTATATTATGGCAGTAAAACATCCGTACTGTCCGAAGACACTGTGTTACGTGCATGACACTTGTGTACACATATGCAGCACATATTAACTATGTATCATGCTAATTTATGTATATATACAATCTATTTACACACTATACACTGTCACACACTATACATTCACCATCAACACATTCAGATCATCACGTAGCAGCTGCTTCATACGGGCCAATAGGAAGCTGCCTCGTATGGGCCAATAGGAGCTGCCTCGTATGGGCCAATAGCAGCTGGCTTCGTATGGGCCAATAGCAGCTGCCTCGTATGGGCCAATAGCAGCTGCCTCGTATGCGCCAATAGCAGCTGCCTCGTATGGGCCGATAGCCGCTGCACTCGTATGGGCCAATAGGCAGCTGCCATCGTATGGGCCAATAGCAGCTGCCTCGTATGGGCCAATAGCAGCTGCCTCGTATGGGCCAATAGCAGCTGCCTCGTATGGGGCCAATAGCAGCTGCCTCGTTGGGCCAATAGCAGCTGCCTCGTATGGGCCAATAGCAGCTGCCTCGTATGGGCCCAATAGCAGCTGCCTCGTATGGGCCAATAGCAGTTGCCTCGTATGGGCCAATAGCAGCTGCCTCGTATGGGACAATAGCAGCTGCCTCGTATGGGACAATAGGAGCTGCCTCGTATGGGCCAATAGAAGCATTTAGCCATGATACACATTCAGAACACCTCGAGTGAGAGCAGCCACACCCAGACAGTCTCCCTCACTCCAACATCTTACTCGCCAACATTGCTCCTCCCACCATACTGTTATAGTTCTTATTACACATGTTCTATATCCCTATCTACATGTTTTATTTACCAGAACTATGCAAGTAAGCCGTATTGTGTCCAAACAGTACATGGCCACCATAGCACGCATGAAAAATCACACAGCAGACGACGCTACGATTACGTCACCTCCCTCACCAAAATAGAACCTCCTCTCAAACATTCTCCTGTTGCTGTCCTTAACTATATACACACACTATATATAGCCATGTACATACCTGTTTTGCCCATAGCAACCACTAAAGCTAGTATGGTGAGCAAAACAAGAGTGGGGTGCCCCACCACACATGAGGCTACCTCAATTCCTCCCCCTCCCTCCCTCACCAGAAATTCCTCCTTCCACAATACTGCGCACAACACTAATATATAACCACAATCCTGGTCACTAATTCCTGTAAATGAATAATTGACCACATGTGTATTTTGAAAAGGAACCTAAGAAATAATTTGAAGATTCCTAGATGGACGAATTAATGCTGTGGTGCTGTGGCTAGCGCTGTGAACATCGTAACAGCATTGAATCCACTGATATTTGAACATTGTACCCAGTCTATCAACACTCAGGCTCTTCTATAACACTAATCATAGCTAAATAATACAAGTTATATATATATTTTGACATTATTAGGCAATGCTGTGGGCACACACTGAACAGCAGTGCTGTGCGCTTCTGCTGCGAGCGCCAGCCTTGGTTGCTCACTCACTACTGCAGGCTCCCACACCGGTGTATTCATGTGGACCACGATTTTTTTAAAGATGGCGTCTGTTTACAAGAGCCCTGAGGAAGCTGGTGTGAACCCCATGTAGCTGCTGGGAGTTTTGAATGGAACGTTAAAAATACAAATACCCGAGCCGCGTTGCGCAAACCAGACCGTAGCCTGCAGGCGCGTTGCGCAGGTTTAACCCCTTAACTGCATTGCCTCCAAATATGACACCCCCGTGGTGCGCAGGAAATAAATTCTTCTGGAAAAAATTCTTTTTTCTTATTAAAGTGTCAAAAACCCTTCCCTCAGTATGGGTATGTAAAAAAAAAAGTCGGAATTGTACTTACTTTGGCTGCTATGGGGTCCGTAAGTTGGGGGCGTGGACGTCATGATTCCCCGTGGCACCGTGCTGTAAGCTCCCGGGGCGGGTGGGGCGGTTGGGGCGGGGCGCGCGAGTTGCCACGATATATTTTCGGTCATTTTTTGCTGCAACTTTCTAAATACATTTTCATTGTTTTTACATGGCAATCCAATGTATAATGAACACGTACACTCTATTATCGCAGTACAACACCTACTGTCCGTAGGACAGTGGTTACGTGCATCGCACAACCGTCACTTATCCTGCACAATTTCCAATGTATCATGCCTAATATATTATATTTACACTTTATACACACTAGTACAGTATCACACACTATATACACACATCATAAACACACTCAGTACTCGCGAGTGTGTGATACGCTGCGAAACAGCCAACGGGGCAGAGTGGCACCTTGCACTCCACGCACCAGGTGCTGCTGCATCTTCGTTTTTGTTCTCTGCGTGTCGTTTCCTGCATACTATACAAGCACGTTTACCCTTCTCCCGTGATGCTGTGCCTGACATATACTAGAGCATATGTACTCTGAAGTTTTCATTACCCGTCAATCTGTCTGGAGCTGCATGTGGCATTGTTGCTTGCACTCCGCGCGGTACAACAGAAACCCTCCTTGCCATACTTTACTAGCAGCTGTGACACAATACCAGCACTGAATGTACGTATAGACGGTCTCCTGCCTGATTTTACTAGGTACATATTGTAGCAGTTGAGCACTACAACATCCATGAGGTGGAAGAAGAACTTTTTCGTTCACTTCACAGACTTGCGCACACACTCCACTCCCCCAAGCTCATGTCACACTTATCGACGAGGCGCATGTTCACGTTATAGTCTATGACACAGTCCGGCTTATACATGGGGTTGCGTGTCTGAAAGTGGACTTTCTAACTGTCCAACATGGCACCGGTGTGAATCGTAGTCAGCATATTCACCTCGCGTCTGTCCTTCCACCGCACTGACAGAGTTTTGTCACACTTGCGCAGCTGCCACTCACCCACGGCTATAGCTATACCGAACCCTGGCATTTCCTTCCTGTGGCCCTTCACAGTGCCACATACACCAGTGTTGTGGGCAAGGAGGTATCTGGTCAGCAAGGGGCTGGTGTATAGTTTGTCGGTGAACAGTACATGCCCCTTGTTCAGCAACGTTCCATCAGGGGTTTCACGACACTGCCTGAGAAACCGTGTTCATCTTGAGCTGGAATGTCGACGTCTGTACCAGAATATAATATAATGTCCAAGACGATACCAGTCTCACAGTCGCACAGCACAAAAACCTTCAGTCCAAATCGGTGCCGCTTTGATGGGATGGACTGCTTGAATGCCAGTCGCCCCTTGAACAGTACAAGCGACTTGTCAATAACCACATTCTGTCCAGGTACAAAATAATCCTTGAACTTCCCTCTCATGTCACTGAACATCTTTCGTACTTTCCACAGTCTGTCTTGTCTGTCCTCATTTGCATTATTCTCGAAATGCAGGCACCTGAGAATTAAGAGATACCTATCACGCGACATGTACCGGTTGAACACTGGCGTTGGAACAAGGCTGGTCTTTGCTCCAATATTCCTGGATGACAGATTTCTCAGAGTGCTTCATCATCATGGTGACTGCCAGAAACACGTACATTTAGTCGATTGTCGTGTCCTTCCATCGCATGAGGCGTGAGCAGGTAAAATGCCGTCGTCTATAAGGCTGTGAGCGAACCTGTTTGTCTCAGTCACAAGATGCGTCATGGATACATTGTCAAAATATGCCTGAAAATATTCCCATGTCTGCCATATCATCACCAGTATATGGGAAGAATGGTGTAACACCAAAATCGCTACCATCAAATGTTGTATTTGAAGGACAAATGTGGTGCAATCCTCCCACACAGGTACACCCAGGGGGTTTGGTGTTGGCGGCAACACCACGGCCAACACCACCACGAGCCCACCATAACTACGGCTACGTGGTCTGCTGCTTCTTGCTGGAGCTGCGTGAGGGTATGCTAGACGCTGAGGCAGATTTACGTACTGTAGGACTACCACGAATAAATGATGTTGAGGGGCCATTGTCATTGTTGTCCACATGCTGTGAGGCACGCAGCCGCCTGCCCCGGCGTGTTGCTGAGGCAGTAAAACCCCGCCTGGTAACACCACCGCTGCTCGTACTCAGGTCGTCTACACTCCTCGTATCAGAGCCAATGTCACTGAAGCCCGAGAATGATTCGTCACATGTACTATCACTGAATAAACTACTAGCGTCTGGGGACATCCATGGTGGTGGTGATGATAACAGTGTTGACCCAGGGCGGCGAGGCAGGCCGGCGAGGCACGTGTACCATACACACTTGCCGCATCTTCAAATTCCGTTTCCTCCTCACTCGTATCAGATAGTCTGAGTTAGGTCTTTCTCAGGATCATAGTCTAGGTCATCATCCCGAGCACCGTCATCATACAAACTGTCGCGTATTTCCTCCTCAGAGAGTCGTTTTCCATGACCGCGGGGCACCGTGGAGCGGGAGCTCGTTAAGGATGCGTCAGACATGGTTGCTGCTGGTAAACTGAGGCTCCCCACGGCCGCCGGGCATGCTGGGATTTTTTTTGAAGATGGCGGACGATCACTGGGACCCCCACCCACCCATACCATACTCACGTCACCGCGCGCCAGTTTTGAATGGAGCGTGAAAAATAAAAATACCTGGAGGTGCGTTGCGCAAACCAGACGC